>JBBIGA010000022.1:14408711-14426211 GCA_037576975.1 Alestes dentex | reverse complement strand
TCTCTCTCTCTCTCTCTCTCTCTCTCTCTCTCTCTCTCCCTCTCTATCTGCATCCCTCTCTCTATCCCTCAACCCTGTACTGTCTTGTCTACAGATAACCATGCTGACACACAACACTGAGGTCAATAAACAGATGACCAGTGAGAAGATGCTGACATCACATTCCTTCTTGCCTGGACCTCCAGGGCAACCTGGACCTATTGGTGAGCTTTAATCTAATTTTAGTACAACATTTTCGGTACTTATTAGTTTTTTCATTGATAAAAGAAGTAACTTTGTGTCTCTCCAACCTTCACAAAGGCTGTACTGTGAAGTGCTGCTTCTTAAATTATAATTAACTAAAATTATGTCTGTTTTGAGCTTGGGCATAGATTGTACAATATATCAAGCTGTTATAAACTGGAAAGTAGCAAGTGGCAAAAATAGACTAGAAGCTTATTTTTCGGACTTCGTGTGTTCATTAGTATCAGTTCATACAGCCGTTAGTTCATACAACCAGCATAACAGATTAAACACCAATTAAAACAGAAGCAAATTTATGGATAGTGCATTCCTGTGGCATACACTGAAACTTTTTAGTGTGACAAGGGGGTTGTTAAAGTGAGTAGGCCGTCTAGATAAACTTTTTTTCTTGTGTATCAAATGTACATTTTCCAGACGTACCATCCTGCTATGTCATAACATCAAACTAAATCCTATCACTGAAAGTATGGAATCTTCAGCCCCCCTAATCCAACACTTCGGCCTTGTGGTGATAAAAAATAATAATAAAAGGATTTTTTACATGTCAGCGAGAATGCTGGATTCAAAACAACAATGCAGCACCCTTCACAATAAGGCATGCATGACAACCCAATCTCACAACTTTTTGTGCAGCCATCACAACATTAAATCTATTCAAAAACCATGGTGCGATCATGCTTTAGTCCTTTTTTTCGTGCTAGGACAACACTTCACTACCCTATGTATTTTAATGCACACTGCGTAATACTGCCAAAATCAGCGCTAACTGGTAACTGTTAAGGTTAGGGTTAGGTTTAGGGTTATGGTTAGCGTTAGGGTTAGGGTTAGGTTTAGAGTTAGGGTTAGGGTTAGGGTTAGGTTTAGCATTAGGGTTAAGGTTAGGGTTAGGTTTAGAGTTAGGGTTAGGGTTAGGATTAGGGTTAGGGTTAAGGGTTAGGGTTAGGGTTTCAACCCCTTTGCAAACACAAACGATAAGGAATCAACTAATTATTTCTCTCCTGCTGTCCCTCAGTCACCAGTTAGCGCTGATACTGGTGGTATTACGCAACGCGCATTAAAATACATAGGGTAGTGAAGCACTGTCCTAGCACAAAAAAAGGCCTTATGTGATCGCAGCATGTTTTTGAATAGATTGTATATCGTGATGGCTTCACGAAAACTCGTGAGACCGGGCCCTGCATGAAGACGATATAACTTCAAAAGACATAATTGAGTGCTTAAACATCAAAGATGTGCAAAGATAAGGGAAAACAACACAATCAGTTAACAAAAAAAAACATTTTCATTTGTTTTTGGCTTTGGGGAAAGCAGACAATGCTACTCTTTTAAGGGACTAACTATTAGCTTCCCCGGGTATATTTTTAATTAGAGATTCAGAGTCAAACACTGGCATGCTGATAAAGAACTGAAAGCTTGAAGCAATTGTGAGTAACAGTGCATTTTATACAGTGCCGGGAGGACTGAGAAAATAAGCCTCTGGTTGCAAATGATGCAGAGAGCTCAATGATTTGATTGGCTTTAAAATAATGACAGCACTCCTAGAATAAGAATCAAATTTCATTGTCTTAAGAGAATGCAGCTCACACTCTTAAGCATTTTCAACAAGGAAATGTGATCAAAGTTAAATGGGTGGTCATGACTGGTCTGCTGAGATTGGTGAAGTGGTACAAAACATGTAGTGAGTTCATTTTTTGGTACCTCCAACCTCTTACACACATAAACTCATATATTTAATCATCAAAGTGTTTTTTCCACATTTCTTGGCTTTGCAGCTGTGTGCTTGAGTTACAAGACTAATTTAGCTAATAAGTATTGGAAGCATATACCCATCGGATGCAAATGTCAGGCCTAAATCATTGCACACTCACCTCACCATGTCACTCTTCGGTAATAATTCTTATGGGCTGATGTGTTTTCGAACACCGTATTTCCCACTGCAGTGGTAAGCTTTATTTATCCACTGGTTCACTTTAAAAATGTGAACTCTGTCCCCTATTTTATATTGTTTACACAAATAGCTGTCAGATCAAGTTTGAGAATAGATACACAATAACGTTTTCTGATTACTCTGTCAAAGTTAACCTGTCCAGTTACTGACCAGGTGTTAATGACTTTGAGAAAGTATCTAAAACCACTGACATGATTACTAATTTTAGGACATCAGCATCTGTCCCAAACCAAGGAACTGAGGGAAAAGAAACTGATTTGGTGGAGAACTTCAAATACTTAGATACTGTGTGTTATTACTGGTTGTGCTTTCAGGATAGATGTGATTTCTAGGAAGGTACGCCATTTAATATGTGCACCAGAATGATAACTGTTTAACAGAAGTTTTACCGAGTTGATCTTTTTGTACTGTGGTGTGGCTTAGGAACCTGAATCTGTCCAATAAGAAAAGGCTTGGTTGTCTTGTCAGTATGGCCAATAAAGTTATTGGGGTGAATCCAGCAGAGCTCTCTGACCTTTACGATCAGCAGGTTGTAAGGAGAACCCCTGCTGTATTAGACTGTGTTGACCACCCCCTGCAGAGAGAGCTTGAGCTTCTGCGTTCAGGTAGAAGATCTATAGTCCCATAACTCATGAAACTATAAAAGTCGAAGAGTTTTTTGTTTGCACTGCAATCAACCAGCTGAATTTGCCTTTTTACAGTCAACAACTTTGCTTATCATGCATTGTACTGAATTGTAATGTTGTCTGAGTCCCGTCTGGTATGTAAATTTTTATATTGTATTTATGATACATGGAATATGTTTTTAATGTCTGGCTGCAACTATATTTCTTCTAGTGTAAAAATAATTTGACTTGACTATAGTATGACATCCTACATTTTCTGTACACTTTCTGTACACTAAAATGTGTAGGACAGGGGGCGTAGAATTGACAAGGGTTGGGAACCTATGATATAGAACAGTATGTCATACAGTGCAGTTCAAAATATGGGGGAAACTGTATACATTTGATTATTTTGCCAAATTATCACTTTAATTATCTATTTACATTTGTCATAAGCTATATTTTCGCTTTTGGCCTTTAAGCAGTCTTGGAAATGAATTACACAAAACCCACTTGACGTCATTGTTTCGATGTGTATCAGTATTATAATCTCACAGCGTTACATATAGATGGCTGCTACTGATTGAGCATGAATCAGGGCTGATTTTGGCCCAGGGGTGTGTTCTATTACACTGTACCTACTATTTCTCCAGTTGGCCAAGGACTTTTCCTCACTGCCTTTAACAACGTCTGTTTCCTCTTATGTGGATGTAAAACAAATCCGACTGCATTTTGTTCACAGGCCTCGGAGCACCCACAGTATATTATTTCATAGAAACAAAGAATTACAGCTCGATTCCTATTAATGTAATTCTGGAACCTGAATAATAATTCAGTCAAACTGAAATGGAAATGAATTTGTTTTCTAATACTGTAACTGTCTTATACTGTATCCCATCAGGCTGGATCACAGGAGTTCTTCTAAAATGTGATTACACTGACTGAGCAATGCATTATTTTTGTTGTCTCTCTTTTGTTTGTTTATTTTTCATTGTTATTTTATATATATATAGTAATCCTTTGACTGAAACGTGCTGCGGTTTTCTTTGGTATAAGCAGGGTAAATACAGTAATAAATGAATTTAGTTTACAGTAATAAAAATACAAGGTTTTAAGAAGAACCCAACGAAAAACATGAGAACATTCAAGACGCTCCATGCAGGAAACTGTTCTGATGAATAGCCTAAAAGCAAGATGGCTGAAATATTATACATTTAAATATCTTCCCTCATAGAACTAGTGAATTCAAGTGCATTTTAATATTCTGAGCAAAGTGCATGAACAAAGTGCATTCAGAACAAGTGCTTTAAAAACTGGTGAAAGATAGAACAACATTCTCTGTAGGCCTATAACAAAATAGTGGATCAAAACAAAGACTGACACATATTAACTGTAATCACTGGAAAACTTTCTTTCTTTTTCAAGAACACAGAAAGAAAGCGACCATTCTGTCATATGTGAAAACACCACAGCACACAGTGTGAACAGTCTTGGGAATCAGGCCCAGGACTTCCTGATCGCAAGACGAGCACCCTAACCACTAGACCACCAGTTGCCCTTGGTGGGGAGAGGCTCGAAGGGCCTCTTCTGTGCTTCATACTCTGCATGGCGATCGGGATCTTTAGATTTTATATGATAAATTAATCCTGATGTTGAGACAAATGGCTTTCCGCGTGTCTTTCTTAGAAATATAGAAATTCGCCCACACGGCAGACATACTGACTAATCCAATCTGGCGCCTGCAGGCTGTGGTTGCGTCATCTGCATCATCATTGCGTCATCACTGTTTTGGTCACGTTAAAAAAATTTCATCCGATACCGAAAATGCATTTTTTGCCATTTTCGGCCCGAAAATTTCGGTGTATATATGTGTATATATATATATATAACCGTGTTATTTTTTACAATCAGAAGGTTGTAGGTTTGAATCCTAGGTCTGCCTGCAGGACCACTGAGGTACCCTTGAGCAATGTACGATCCCCACACACTGCTCCCTGGGCACTGTGTTCCTGGCTGCCCACTGGTTCACTTGGTGAACAAGTTAAACACAGAGAATAATTTTGTGTTGTTCACACTGTGTGCTGTGCTGTGGTGTGTTCATGTATGACAAAATGGACACTTTATTTCTAAAGCAATTTGAATAAATGTACAGTAGATGGTCTGCTTCTCTCTCTCTCCCTCTCTCTGGCAAATCTCTCTATTTCTATCTATCAATCTGTATATGTCTATCTCGCTCTTTTTTAGGGATTCCAGGACCTAAAGGCTCTCCCGGAACTAAAGGCTCTCCAGGGCATGCTGGGCCTCCAGGTCCTCCAGGCCCTCGGGGCCAAATGGGACCCATGGGTCCCAGTCCAGATCTTTCCCATATCAAACAGGGACGGCGTGGACCAGTGGTAAGTTTCTGCAGTAATATTATGTGGTACAATTCTAGCTTATTGTTTGTGTTTTTCTAGGCAAACTCTCCCCTCTCCAATCTCCAGTTCCACGTCACCTCCCGTGGACTGCCATCAAATGAGTTAATTTGTACCTGCTCATAAGCTTAAAAATTAGAAGTGATAGCACAGACACAAAAAAAACTCCAGTTACAGTGTTTTAGTAGTTTCAGATCAAATCTATTTTGTAGGCAAATGTTGCCCAACCTACCAAAAATGGACCAATTTCAGAACAATGATTGATCTGTCAGCCAATCACATCCTTCCCCACTACTACTCAGAGTGGTGTATTTTGGCAGCCCTCAAGCATTTATATTTGCATTAAACGTCTTATAAATCAGTTCATAACAAGCATTTTCGGATATAAAACATTTTTGTTTTCATTCTAAACAGTCATTCTACTGAGCTTAATCTGTTAGCACAGCTGTTGTTGATGGTGCCAGTCACTCTGTGCTGAAAGTGTGCTGAGATAGCATTAGTAACTATGCGAAGTGTGACTTAAGGAAGGAGCATGGACATGTCAGCTGTTGTCTTCACCTGTCTGTAGTAGGTTTCTTTATAAGAATAAATTTGCTGCATTTGGAATGGTTCACTCATTAACTGATTCACTGTGCACTATACATGTATAGTATTTGCTACATGACGATTGATAAAACTGAGAATTCAAACAACATTATAGCTTCTCTGACAAACTATATAATGCACTATTTTTGTATTAGTGTTTTCTTAGTGTTTCCCTTTTTGGGGGAGCTGGTGTCCTGGCGGTGAGGGAGTTGTCCCTGTGATCAGAAGGTTGTAGGTTTGAATCCCAGGACTGCTAGTGACACCACTGAGGTACTGTCCCCACACACTACTACCGGGCACCCCCCATTGTTTTCAGTCCACTGCTTCACTTGGTAAATGGGATAAATTCAGAGAAAGGATTGAACGATGTTCACACTGCTGTGGTGTGTTCATGTGTGACTATAAGGGGTCACTTTACTTTATGCCTTTGTCTAATGTCTGTGTTTCCTTTTCCCAAGTGTGTTGTCATTTTATATTCTACACATCCAGAACACAACCGACATCATTAGAGAAAATTGCAAAACACCCCCCAAAAGGCCTCATCACAGAAGCATTTGTCCCTGAAAATACCCCGCTGTCCTAGTTTAGATTTAGGAATGAAGGTCTCCTTGAATCTGTCAGAGCTAAAATGCGGTAATTTAAATGTTAAAAGACCTTAAATGCTTTGATGCTTTAACTGAGTTGGGTCAGGTCCCACTGATCTGCCCTGCTGCTGTCCTGATAAATTTGGCTCCATGGAGAGATTAGAGAGACATCACTGTGAAAGACTTCACCATTTCTAAACAGGCAAAGCGACTGAGTGACCTGCAGCCATTGCTGGCTGAGACACATTCACACTTTCACACTTACTTTAACAAGCTAGAGCTAAGCCTCATTACTCCTTCACACGTTTTTCTGCAGCCCAGCAAGCATAATGAATTAGCAACACACACACACACACACACACACACATACATTCACACTTGTTCTCAGTCTCTCTTTCACTCTCCCTGTCATCACACACAAACACACACACACACACACACACAACCAAATTACAGATGTTGTTAGTCATGACAGGTTTATTAAAATTACCCTTGACAGACCTATCATCACTTGGAAGCATATGTACATAATGCCTAAGGAAGTTTTCGCTAAGTTTTAAGTTTGTCCTGTAAATATCTGGCTAACATACGGCTTGTTCCTCATTTGTCTAGTTTATACTTCATTTCTACTTCCTTGCTCATTTTTGGTAAAGTTAGTTCCTCATTAATTTGGATAAGCCTAGTTCCTGATTTATATGGGTAGTTTACAGTTTGTTGATTTAGCTAGTTCATGGCTAGTTCCCCCTTTGTCTATCTTGCTAGTTCATGGCTAGTACTTTGTTTATCTGGCTAGTTCATGGCTAGTTCTGCCTTGTTTATCTGGCTAGTTCATTGTTCAGGTGGCCAAATCGTGGTTTCTTGTTCAGTGCAGTTTACCAAAACAAAAACATAGGCTATGCTCACAAACCGGGGAACAGCTACAGACATCCAGGAAACCAGGAGGCCCGAGTTACAAAGAGGATTGGGAAAACAACTAATTAAACAGTTAAACAGTATATGTGACTCAGTCTTATGCTGCGTAGTGTCTGCTCATTTTTTTCCCATGGCTGTAGAAATCTGGAGCTTGGTGTTTACTACTTAGATGGCGTGGTACCTACATTGGTAAATACTGAGTAGACATATTGAATTCTTTTTTTTTTTTTTTTTTAATTGAAACTCTGATATCTAAGCCTATAACGTAGTAAACACTATGTTGTGTGTTGCACTTATAAATATTTTCCCTATGGTAATGGAGGGTAATTAGATAATGAATTGCTCATTTATGGCATCAGTGAAGTTAGCTCGTTGACATCCTGTATAATGATTTGATAATGTTGGCCCTCTGGCTCCTCCTTAGCTAAAGTTCTGGCATTGCCACTGTAACAAATGGTTCTGAGTGCTCAGCGTATTGCAAAATAAACAACAAAATCCAACAAAAACAGAGACATTATATAGAAGGGAGAATGATTTGTGCCTGTGTTTCGCAGTACTCCTTTAAGCCAATTTTATTCAGTCATGTTGAAGTTTCCCCTGTGAGGCTGGAGTGAAAGCTGAGTAGAAAAAAACTGGCAGCAGGTGTTCAGTTCCAGCAGGACAGTTCTGTGCTAGGACGTGCTCAGCTAGGTCACCTCCATCTGGGCTAACCCTGACCTCCACTAACTCTCCAGAGGCACACTGCTGCAGCTGTGGCCAAAACTAGAGCACAATGCATGAGTCCACGTGTCTGATTTCTATGGGCCTTGTGCTCAGTCTAATGCTTTGGGCTGGTGGAAAGAACTTACTGGCAAATTCAGAAATCTTCCTTCAAGATAACGGCTACTGTTTTTTGTAGCTGTTTTTACTGCTTTACCTACCTGTAAACTGCACAGTTGCCTTATACTTCTATTCACCCACCACTTTCATCTACCTTTTATGTTGACAGTAGAATTGTACATTTGCAGACCATAGCCCACTTGTTGCTACACAGTTGATCAATCTCCCTCTACACTATCAATCACTGGTTATTTTCAGAGCACTCAAGCTGACACAGAAGTTGCACAGTAGTGTGTGTGACACTAGTATGAGTGTATGAGGCATGGTGCTGTCAGCGTTCACAGTAGGTCCTACATAGTATGAAAATTTTGTGACGATTACTAATATCTATTTTTTACCTAATGACAGTTACAGATTATGCAGGAATTTTTATTTTAAATGCATTTTCTCAGTGCATTATACATAGTTTTGTCATATTTAGTACCATTCTGTGTTTTGTTCAGGTTCACCAGTTCAGCTTGTATTGCAGTTATATATATTTGGACAGAGAACATCTCGTGCTGTGCTTTCCAGACATGTGGCTGTCCATGTTTTTTCTTATTATCAAGAGAATGCAAGTGTGAATCTGGATGATGCTGAAAATAAATATATTGATAAACAAACACATAAATACATTTACAACAAACAAGCATATTCTTGTTATTAGTGATTTTATCTGCCAAGAGTACCATGGGTACTTAATGCGGACTGAAATTATCAACCAACTGATATATTGATTGAAATTTTAGCACACGTCAGCGTCACTGGTAAGATTTGTTGATTCAGAAAGGTGCATGTGTCAAAAGTCTGTCATTATCAGTCAAGCCAAACCAAATCTGGTTCTTCTATGGCATCATGGAAATGACTTTTGTGGCCCATCATTCAAAAGCATGCAGTCAAGACATGCAGCTGCGTGTACACCAGCAAGATGGAGCTACAAGAAATGTAGCTCTCTGTCCCTATCTCTCACCCACTTGCTTGTCTGCTCATCATTGTTTGATGTACATTCTGCACAACTGCTGGTGTTATTGATATAAACATGTGTGAGTAAGTGTGTGTGTGTGTGTGTGTGTGTGTGTGTGTGTGTGTGCACGTGTGTGTGTGTGTGTTTGTGTGAGAGTGTATGTGTGTGTGTGTGTGTGTGTGTGTGTGTGTGAAGCACAGCCTCAGTCCTGATGAATTGTAATGGCAGCAGTAGGGAAAGGGCTATATGCATTACCATACAGGTTTTGTTTTGCTTGGCTGTTTTGGTCATGAGGTCTAGCAATTAGCATGCCTGATAATGCTAACCTCTGACCCTTAGGTCTTGGAGCGCTAGTCTCCGCCACACTATTAAAGAAGAAAAATGCTTATTTGGCGAAGTAATTTATGAACGCTGGATGCAGAAGCATTCAGCTGGCTTTCAACACCCCAGAGTTAGCCTTCACATTTTTTTGATGACCCTGAGTGAGCTGGAAACCTATTGTTTTCATTCTTTATTTTTCTGCTTTAAAAGTTGATGAATGACCAAGTTTGTGATGTAATTGTATGGTCTCCGGCCTCCTAAGTACACCCAAGCCAAAGTGGGGGTTCGTTAGGATTCGGCTGTGTGTTTGAAGGCAGTATTCCACTGTTTGGAAGTTTGGAAAGTTTATAGCTCTAGCATGTCTGAATGTGCTGGAAATGCAAACAGCCTGTTTGTGTTTGCCTGTGTGGATGTTTCTGCCTGAATATGTATGTATGTGTGAGAGAATGTGCATATGGATATACATATGGACAACATTGCAAATCAACTCTCTTTCAGTTGTAAATTTACATAATTTTGTCAGAAAAAAAATCTTTCAGGAAATGTACATCCACAAAGGTTAAGATGGGCACAAAGCAATCTTACAAGTTAATTAAATATTTACAAAAAGTAATAAAGTTTTGACTTTGATACCTCAAGGTGAAGCAATATATAGTCGAATACAAACCACAAACCAAGGTATTCGTGAAGTGTATACCTTAACCACCAATTTAATCATAGTATTCTTAATTAATATGTCAGGTCATTATAGTGAGGTACTTAAACAAAATGTCGTTATTTGTTGCATTATTAATAGGTATTCACATGATAACATTTTACTGTAGGGTAGTGTTCGTAAGGCTACATGACATCCACCAAAGTCTTTTATGAGAAATGACATTAAATTATAAAGTAACGTTTATAGTAAGTGAACTATGCTGGAATAAAGATTAATAGAAATTTTAATGTAGTCTTTTGTCAGTTGTCATAAAAACCATCTATGCAGGTGTCATGTAGCTTTATTAACTAAAATGTTACATATATTGTAGATGTACTGTCTGCTCCTCAACAGTCCATGAATTGTGATGTCGCAAAAACTAGCACATTATAAGCTATAGCAGTTAAGATTTATGAAAAATTAATGAATGCTTATTTATGCACTGGTGTTAAAGAGTGTAACCACTAAATTGTCATTGAAGTATTTTAAATGTGTTTGTGCATGTGTATGTTTTTTACAGGGTCCTCCTGGTGCTCCAGGCAGAGATGGCATGAAGGTACAGTGTGTTTTCAGTATGTTTCCAGCACCTCTAACCCCTCTCCTCTGCAGCCTTCCAGCCCCCTGGGCTATTTTCCTCTAATGGAATGCAAAACATTCCCAAAAGCTGGATGAAGCTGTTTAAAATCTATTCAGAGCTATCAGTAATGAAATAAGCCTTTTGGCCAGAGAGAACCAAAAGAGAGAGAGCGCAAAGTGGAAAGGTTTCTCTGTGGGTGTACAGGGATGAATTAAAAGCCCCCTTTGGAGGGATCTCTAAACATTCTGATTGCATTCCTGCAGAGGTAAATATGATTCATTGATTACACAGTGGAACATTGACAGACAAAACACAGAATTCTTCCATTTGCAAGCTTGACTCTTGCTGCAGCTCTGTTTGCATCACATTTATTTCAATGACTCAAGGCAAGAACAGGCAAATACACAAAAATGCACATCAACAAGTCACTATTTTGGCAATTTGTGCTGCCACAGATCCATGAGTTATGTAAGCTTAACCCACATTTCCTTTGAATAACCAGCAAAAAACCTGCAGCATATGCACAACGTTGGCCCTGTAGAGCGAAATATTGAACCTAATCCAAGTAGCAATAGCAATATTGTCCGTGGAAGGCTGCAGAATCCTGAATGGGACTGCCGCATTAAATCAGATTAACTAATAAACCCACTGAAGTTTACTTCCTCTTATAATGTCTGTTCCTCATACAGTTTGTGTATCTATCAGGTAAAGGTCAACACATGTAGGTGCAGTCATGAACATTCACGGTCCATTTAATGTTTTGTGATTTTAAATTCTGTTCTATTCAGTTAAGTTCAACTCAATTCAAGTCAGTTCTATTCTATGTCATGCTATTTAGTTCTATACTAATTTATCATTTGATTTATATTCAGTTTGGAAAAATCAAGCATAGCAATAATAAAATATGTGTATAAATTTTCAGTCCACAGTCCACGTTTTATGTTCTTTTCCCAATATGGTAAATTTGGCAAATAAGAAGTAATTGAACATTAAAATATGCAAAAGTGTGTTCTCTCAACTTCTGTATATTAACTGTAGGTACGTACATATTTAATTTTAATTTCTTGAAGTCTTGAGTGACTTTGGGGACGGGAGGATCAAGAAGCTGTTGATAAATAATATGCTGTTATTATCTATTTACAATAACTTCTTGATACATTATCTGCCTTAACACTTCATCATCACATTTCACATATAAAGCATTCAGGATATTCTTTATCTTGTATTGACTTTTAGTTATTATGTAATTAACTGCAGTTCTGTTTTTCGTTCTGGACAAATCTGGACAATCTATTTTTTTGTAAAAATTATGTAAAAATAAGAGCAAACAAGTTTCACTATGTCACTTCAGGTAGTCTGGAATAGAGCACATCAAATACATAACAGCTAAATAAATACACGGATGAGGGAAGATAATCTTGAAGATAAAGCTTTATTTTTATGGCTTAGAGGAGCCACTTTTGATTCTTTGAAGAACTTTTCAATTGACGTTTCTACAAAGTTCCACAAAGAACCATTTTGTAAAATATAGGTAAATGTGAGGATCCTCCAAATAATTGTTCTGCCCTAGTTTGTATGTGTGCAGATTTGCATGTTTTCTGGACCTTGTTTGTAGGCCTAGCCTTTCTGTTATGTTTTTCTGAGCTTCTCAAGCACAGATCAGAAACATCTGGCACAGCTTACTAGCGTGTGTGTGACCTTTTGACCTTCTGTAATCCCTGCACTGGGGTCAGTGTCTGCCCGGCTGCTTCATGTGTGGCACTTTACCATCATACCTCGGCCCAAATGAACTAGAGATCAGCTCCAAATGGGCCGCGGAAGCAGTACTAGCATAACATTTACACAAACTTTGTCAGTGAACTTCTATTTTTTTCGGCCTTGTGTTTCAGCAAAAGGTGGATGACATGCCTCAAAATACTTGAAGGCATTTCCCCAAAATGTGATGTGTATCATTATGTTTCATTTTTCACATGTCTGTGCACATGTTGGAACAGAAATAGAAAAATAGTAATAATGAAATAAAAAGGTTATAAAATGATTCTAAAATGCAACACAATGACATTTATGTGCAAAACTGAGGAGTCTGTAAGAATAAATTAAGAAAATAAAAAGATCATAATGGGCTGATGCCCAATCAGCTACTGGTTGCTATGTAATTTGTGCAGTTACCATACAGTAATTGTTGTTGCTGTTAACAGGTTCTCTGTAATTGGTCCAAGTCTTATTTATATATTTGGAGTTGTCCAGTGTTCTAGAAATACCACTGATACCCATAATATACTAGAAAAGCGTATTGTATGTATTGTATCTCAGGTACAATAACACATCATCATATTGCCCACCACTAATTGCAGCCCATTGATGTTGAGGCATGTAGAACTGGAGCTAAAGTGAAAAGTTGTGGGCAGTGTGGGTCTGGAAGTGTGAGTGCATGGCTTGTTTTTTCACGTGTGATAATGTTACTGGGAGATAACGGAGTAATAACTGTCCTGTAAGGCTTCTCATGGTTTCTTCACTGTAATCCTGCTAATGCAAATATTTGTTTGGATTCTCCAGGGGGAGAGAGGGGCTCCTGGGCCTTCCGGACCACCAGTAAGAAACTCTATTCATGCCACTTCTTCTCATGGTGTCTCTGTCTTTCTTTCACACCATCTCTCTCTCCTGTCTGTTTTCTCATCTGTCCCATCAAAGGTTTGTGGACACTTTGCCTCTTTTATTTCAATTAAGTTTGAAACAGATCTATGCAAAAGGTTTATTTAGCATGAAACTGTTGTTTGTTTATTTGTTGATAGTATTTAGAGTCAGCACACAGTTTTATTTCTCACCAACATGTCTTCCCTGGTATGAAGAGCCTAAACAATGAGTTGACAGTTTTTATAAAGTCACATATTGAAACACTTTTTGCCAAGGGGTGGTTTAAACACCTGAAAAACTCAAGGAATAAAATGTGTGATCTTTGGTTTTATTCCCAAAGTCCTTCCTTCAGTTTTACAATTAGTAAGATCCAAGCAGTTGTGTTAACCTATTGCAAAAGTCTCAAAAGAAAGCATTCTTATTTCTTAAAACATAAAGTGCCAGGTGTCCATAACCTTTTACCCCTGGAATTTGTCAGTCACGTACTGGTTCACTGTCATGGATTTGGATGTTCTCATATTGCATGTCTTTACTTGTTTCATTTTGTTTTGCTTGTATTAAGATGCTGCTGACAGTAAGTTGAGTTATGTGTTTTTGACCCACTGTACCAGTCCCCACATGGCCGGCTGCAGAATGCAGAAAAGGGGTCAGAAAGTGAGTTATGAGAATTTGTCTGGGCACTCAGAGGGAACAGGTTATGACTCTGTTAAGGCTGCACGCATGTGACCCCTTCTGTAAGGGGAAAGAATGCCTGCTGGGAGCCTTCAAGATCAAATCCTTAATCTGTCAGCAAGGCGGATCCTGCGTTTGAGCTGATGTTAATGTGGGCTGCTACTTACTCACAGGGGATGGTTCTAGATAGACTCCTCCAGCAGCTTTTCTCCATTTTGACATGGCCAGACCGTGACCTGCTGGGGTCACTCACAGGGTCACCCATGAGCAATGTTCATTGTGTTTTTAATTATACATTTAAGATTATTAGGTTTAATCAGATCAGGTTTAATTTACAATGTGATTTTTTATATTTCAGTTGGAAAGTGTTTATACAAATATAAATAACAGAGGACTAGAACAATGTTTTAACAGAAGACTATATGGACAGAAAAAATTAATAAAAAAAAGGAAAAAAAAGGAAAAGACATAAATGAACAGAATTTTAAAAATGTAAAGGCAGGTAGATGTAACTGGACAATAAAGAGAAAGAAAAGTTGTATATCTAGGAGGCAGGATCTTTTCCTTCCACATTTTTCTCATTAAACACTCTTGGATTTTTTTTAACATGGTAATGCAGAATCGAGTAGAGGGGAGAGCACTAATGTAGCATGGTGTGAGTTCAAAAGATCAAAGATCAGTGGACATCTTCCTGCCCATTGCATGGTGCAGAGCAGCCCGATCTCACGACTTTTCATGCAGCCATCACAACATAAAATCTATTCAAAAACGTGCTGCAATCACTACCCAGTGTATTTTAATGCGCATTGTGTAACACCACCAGTATCAGCAGTAACTGGTGGCTGTTAGGGTTAGGGTCAGGGTTAGGGTTAGGTTTAGGGTTAGGGTAAAAGTTAGGGTTGGGGTTAGTGTTAGGGTTAGGGTTAAGGTTAAGGTTAAGGTTAGGGTTAGGATTAGAGTTAGGGTTAGGGTTAGGGTTAGAGTTAGGGTCAGGGTTGGGTTTAGGGTGAGGGTTAGGGACTTTCCCCGTCTCACGGCCTTTCAACCTGTTTCAACCGCTTTGCAAACACAAACGATAAGGAATCAACTCATTTCTCTCTTACTGTCCCTCAGTCACCAGTTAGCGCTGATACTGGCAGTGTTACGCAGCGCGCATTAAAATACATAGGGTAGAGAAGCATTGACCGAGCACGAAAAAAAGAAGCGTTGACCTAGCACGAAAAAAAGCTTAAAGCGTGATCGTAGCAAGTTTTTGAATAGATTGTATATCATGATGGCTTCATGAAAACTCGTGAGACCGGGCTCTGCAGAGATGTGGATGGAGGTGATGGGCGTAAGCAACAAGCAGAAGCATGCAAGGGTGTAAATGACTTGCTAAAGCCCTTAAGCAGTGCTTAATACAGTTTGTTCATTCTACATATACATCATTATAAACCGGGGGTGGGCTGTAATTACTACATCTCGCTCTTCAGTTTGAGCCAATAAATGAAAAAAGAGAATAAAATAGGAAAACCACTTGTCTGTAACAACACTTATGCTTGTAAAAAACATTCCTTGTTCTGATTTTCGTGACAGATATATTATTATGTGTTTTACTTTGTATACAATAAAAGTGATTTTTAAGCAGAGAGTCCTGGTATAGAGTTGCCAAAGCACGGTCTAATAGAAATCCACTGGTTTGGCTGATGCTTATATTTACAGTCAGTAACATATCTAGAACATATCAGCCGACCTAGAGTGATGATTTTTCTTATGAAACTCATCAAAATGTGATTGGCTGGTTCCACTGTCACTCCTGAATGATATAAGTGGAATAATCAAGCACCTGAAGGCCCATCCAATGGAAGATCAGGCTGAGCTATATCTACCTAGTTAACCCAGAGGCAAAGATTCTGATTGGTTTGATTTTCTCTTCACTCAAGAATTCAAGAATTTAAATCTATCGTTTCCAGCTAAACTGTAATTTTAGAAAATCAGTAGTGCTGTAGAGTTTGCTCAGTTTAAATGCTAACATTTTTCTGTTGAGTAACTAAATTTACTCTTAAAGGCTATTGGTTGTATTACACACTCATGGCAGTTTGTACATCAGCTTGTGTTAGATGTAAGTGTTGGATCACTCAGGAAACAAATAGCTGTACAATAAACAAACAGATGGAGAAATTATTTAAATGAAGTAATTATAGTTCCATGAAATATAATGAAATATTTATCATACAACTGGAAGACTTACTTTTTCAAGTTTACATATGTAGCAAATAATGTTTTCAGTGCTTTTCTTTAGACCTGCCTTTTGTAAGTTTAGAAATGTTGTAGTACAAAACCTGTTTGGTTGCACATAAATGTGTAAAGTGACATGTTTTGTTGTGTTGTATTATTCAGGGCCCTCCAGGATCCTTTGACTTCCTGTTGCTGCTGATGGCTGACATCCGTAATGACATCGCAGAGCTGCAGAGCAAAGTGTTCGGCAAGCAGATGCATTCCCCCAGTGAGGAGTTCCTCAATACGGCAGATTTCTGGAAAGAGGGTCAGGACAGCCTGGACTTCGGTTCTGGAGAGGACTACAAGCCCCAGAATCCTCCAAGAGCGAAGAGGAAATCATTCAGTACTTTAGTTGATACTGATTAGAAGAAGATCTAATGGTGTGTTTGAACAGTCCTCATTAACTTGTAAGGTAAAACCTCACAAAATTACCATATTTTTTTATTGCGTGAGCAGTACACATGCAGACCAGCTGGTAAAGTTACTATGTGAACAGTATCTGCTAGGATGGACCAAAGGCAGTCTGGTCTACAGTGTAAATCTTAAAGTATGTTTCCCAGACATGGATTTAGCCTAATCCCAGACTTCATTGTACTTTCAGTGCTGAATGTTCATTCTGAATGCCATGTAGTCCAAGAATGGACTAAATCCTGGTTGGGGAAACATACCTTAAATGTTTAGATTTGAACTGCTTTATTGGAACACCTTTCTTAACACATCACAGTCATAAGTTATGCCTGTTAAAACAACTTGGTGTTAAGTTTTAAACTGAAATTGCATCAAGCGTTTCATTAGTTTAGGTTTTCTTAAGTGTTAAAGACCCAAATATTTTTTAAATAATTATGATATAACATGATTTAGATTAACACCCATGTTTGTCTGATGTTACACCTGATATTTCCCCAAATTGTTCTTAAAAGGGAACCAGTTCAGCTAAAATTGAGTTTAAAGACTTGTTATTTGGGTCTAAGGCCTTTATTGACTGTAGGATTTATTTGGAAGTAGACAACTGTTATTGGTGTTAACACAACAGTAATTTACAACACATTCTGCTCATTCATCTCATAATTTTCAAGGCATGTACAGTTTTATTCCCCCAAACAATTTGTGTTGGAACTGGTGTATATACTGTAGTCTAATACCAAACAGTCCATCCATCATCTATCCCGCACTCAGGGTCGGGGGGGGGGGGGGGACTGGAGCCCCTCCCAGTTTTTCCGGGCGAAGGTG
>JBBIGA010000022.1:14392658-14408611 GCA_037576975.1 Alestes dentex | reverse complement strand
ACACCCTGGACAGTCGCCAGCACATCGCAGGGCCACACACAGAGACAGACAACCATTCACACTCACATTCATACCTAGGGGCAATTTAGTGTGCTCACTCGGCCTATCCCCAATGTACGCATGTTTTTGGCTGTGGGAGGAAACCAGAGTTCTCGGAGGAAACCCACGCGGTCACAGGAAGAACATGCAAACTCCACACAGAAAGACCCTGCGCCCAACCCGGGGGTCAAACCCAGGACCTTCTTGCTGTGAGGCAACAGCGCTAACCCCTGCGCCACCGTGCCGCCCTACCAAACAGTCATGTCCATAAATTTAGCAATTTTGTTATCAGAAGTGCCAGAAGTCCCTCACTCAATTAAAAGAACAATGACTAAAAAAAAGCAAACTTTAAAGTAAAAAGAATGAAGAGAAGACAAAAAGAAGCTGAAAAATATTCAAGTAAAATGAATTAAGATTATTTTTAGTATCGTAAATCACCCATTATAAGCGAGCCTCATGGTGATGAATGCAAGAATAATGTAAGATAAGTGACAGAAATACTAAAAGAAAGACCCCTCTTATATCTATACCTAATTACTTACTTATTACATTACTTATTAGTCACGCTGTGTTTGTTGTGTAACAGCCTTTACAGTGTACTGTGTTTCCACTTTATCAGAGAATGCTCTGACTGGTGATACATACATAGTCCCAGGACTTTTGACTAGCCATTCAAGTGCAACTTCAGAAATTCTTGAGTTTATGAGAACTGTCCAATCACACCAAGAGCCTGGCATCAATGTATATCTGTTTTTGGAAAGAAATTAAATTACTATGAGAAAAGAAAATGATGGAGATCAGTGTTTTCCAGCTCCAGTCCATGAAACTGTGGTGGACTACAGGACTGGAACTGGAGACACTGGTGTAGATATCACAGAATAATTTTTATTTAACTTCATAATCTTTAAAGGAAGACATGAATGTATTTCTTTGTATGAAATTCTATTTTTTTAACATAAAAGATGTACATATTTATTATGTTTGTATTTCAAATGAGCCTTTTGTTAAACAGATCACAAAAATATATATTAGAAGTCTTTCATGGCTAACACTTAAGGTCTGCTTCTCATAAATGGCTTTTCATGAACATCATACATAGACACATCACATAAAGGCCTTGAGAATCAGTCATTTGAAGTGAAATTCCATTTCATAATTTCTAAATATTCCAGTCGTCGAGGTGAAAACAGTCATGCAGAGTGCTTTGATGTGAGAACTTTAACAGTAAGATTCTTTACAATGGTGGTAAATGGAACCAGGGGGCCCATTGTCCATTTCATTTGCTATCTAAACCCACTAGTAAATTTGCTGATGTTTTCTGAGTTTTTGTGTGAATGTTCATTGTAAAACTGAAATTAGTCTGGTTAGTTTTTCTATGGGTGCTACAGGCTTGAAGATGGCTACTTCTACTATTGAGCAGTGCATTGTGTTTTTCATTTTATCACTGAAAATCAAAACATAATTGTCATGATTCCAGCTGGTAAACAGAGGCGAATCACAGGAGGTACTCCAATTTGTTTAATCAGCAAACACCAAGAAAATACAAAAAACATAAGTGTTGTACTCACAGGTTTTGGCTCAAAGACATGGTTCAGGAAAAGCCATTTGAGCTTCACTCTGAACCAAGCTAAATTTAGCTGTATCAGGAGGGTAGATGAGTCTTCCATTCAGAGTGGGTGTATAGTTGGAGTCATATCACAGCTAGCATAAAGACATATACAAACTTAGATGCAGGAAAACCAGTAGACACACCGGTGAGGAGACAATGGGCTCTGGGTCCAGCTGGGCTTTACAGGTAATTATTAATGCAGGACAAGTGCGTTTAATGTCTAGGTCATGGTGTACAAGACACGGCCGTGACAGTGAATGGTTTATTCCACTTTCACATCCTCATAATGATGGCACCTCTTACACCATGGGCCTTCAGTCCTGCTCACAAAGGCCTAAACAGAGCTTGCTACAGAGAATGCCACAGAGAAAATAATCTTGATTGGATCATTTTCAGTTGGTGTCAAGAATTTAACCCTATTGTTTCCAACTCAAACATAATAATGAAGTAAATATAGTACTAGCACAGCACCAGCACAGTACTTAATAAAACATGGTTGTACTGAATGAAAATGCCTGCTTATATTTAGCTTCATTTACTAGTTTGTTTTTTAGTTGTTGTTCCCTGACATCATTAGGCCAACACTGAAGGCCTAGAAGGATCTGGGGCTTCTCAAATAGAGCAGATTAAGGAATGGCTGGCAGGAGACCCATGTTCAAAATATATCAACAAAAACAGTGGAGTACTAATTTTTCTTGAGAGAGAAAGGGAAAACTGCTACTCATAATCCTATTCTCATTTTGAAGCTACTCCCAGGCGTACACTCAGATGTTACAGGGAAGTGTCACACACTGACACCATCAGAACATCTGTGCATGACGCCCACACATGTCCCAAGATATGCAGATGCAAAAGTATAATTCAGTAAATTTCAGTCAACCATGTCTTGGCTGATAGAGCACAGAGGTGGGGAAAGCTGTAAATTTGATTTTCCACTTAAAAATGAAGAATAGCCTTTGGTGTTGAGTCAGAATTGGTGAATCAAGCTAATGGAAGTGGACAGTAGAGGATGAGTAATAGCGTGCAATGGCCTTCCCTTGGCCCTCATGGACAAAGTCTAGAGCAACAGCTGAGAAAGAAGAGCTTTGATGTTTTGGGAGTGGAGAATGAGAACAATCCATGGAGCCCAACAATTCCTAAATCGTTTTCATCTCTTCAGTCCATACATACTGCACTCACACATTTACTCACACTGTCCTTCCACCGAGTCTCTCTTGATCTTCCACTACTCCTACATAAAGATTTAGCACTTAGAACCCTCCTCTGGTTCTCACACTGTCCTGAAACTTGAGTGTTTCCTCATGTTGTGAATCACTTTGGATAAAAGCATCTGCTAAATGAACATAATGTAATGTAATGAAATGTACATGGTGGTTGCTCTTCCAACATGTCCATTAAGTCCATTTCAAGTGGATCACAGTGGGCTGCACTCTTTGAACTGACCTGTAGTACATCCAGCCAGTGAGTTAAAAATACAAGTGAAGCATGTTAAAGTTCAGGGGTATCATCATTTTATAGGGCAATTTATCATTCAAATTGCTTTTTTTTGATATAGCAACTGAGTGGTAAGTAATTTGTATCAGTATTCAACAACATAGACAAAGACAAAGAAACAGATACATCAAACATGATCATAAAACTAAAAAATCTGCAATACAACAGAATAGACATAAGATACATTAGGAAAAGTGTAAAAATGTTGAAAAAAGCATAATAAATAGTCAGAATATAACACATATATTAAATAGAGTTGTATCCATTATCACAGGTACTGATGTAGAATACAAGAGCCATTAAAGGGGATTCATGTTCGAGAATTTTTGCAGCCAATCAGAGAGTTTTGGTGTGAAATAGTTCTGGAGTGACTTACTGACTTACTGGAACCAGGATCAGCATCTCTAATACAGAGCCATTTAATATACTGTTCCGAACCATCAGGAAATCTAATAATGTCTTTAGTGTTTAAACATAATGTTAATGACAAATGGTAAATCTAAAGAAGAGGAACTGTTTTGCTATACAATGCCTTGTATGTACTCCTCTGAAAGTATTGGATTTATATTATATGGTTTAGGTCAGTTACTTAAAATCCATTGAATGTCTCAAGTATCAAGCTGTGAGTTTATAAATATACAGTGTAATAGCTTTCTGTGAGGAACCACTTTGCTTCTCAACAACCCCATGTGTCTCCCTGCCATGAACGGACTATGCTATTATGATTCAAAGCCAACATATTATCAAAACATTTGAATACATGTGTCTCAGACATCAGGCAGCCTGTCTGGTTCATGTAGTAGATTTTTGTGAGAGAGCTTTTATTTACGTTGAACTCTTCAGAAGTTTGAGTCCGTTTACGACCACCAGTGTTTAAGGGTGTATTACGGTGGCTGTTCTCATCACGTTACTATTTCTTTACAGTGCAGTGTTGTTTAAAAGTGTTAGAACCACTAGGTGGCACAATTTCTCTCTCGCTTACTTAAAAACATCATGAAAACTGTAAAATTTTCACCCACACGGTGGCAGATAAGATCTGTACACATACTCTCTCTGCATCAGAGACGGTCTGTGTTCTGCAGAACAAATTTGTCAGCAGTGGCAGACCCTAAGAGGGACAAAAGAAGGCCAGAAGATTATCCCCTTCTCTTGCATTGTTATAATTTACATTTCCTCACATTTCAAGGGTATAGTTTCTGTTTACATGCAGTCAAATGGCAAAACTCTGGTTGTAAGAGCAACATTGTGGCCCAGATTCAGTATTTTAAAAGGGTTTTTTATCTTTCAGGTTAAGAAAGATTAAGGTTCTGGTTTCATCAGCTATTACGTTTGATATTACTGGAACTGTGATATATATGTGTTGCTACAGCTTCATACAGTAGGGTTCTCTAAAACAGAGCTTTTCACCAAACAGGCCTTTCTAAATGAACTTTGCTTAAATCTCATCTCAACTGAAATAAATAAATATCAGTGGAATTCCCCTTTAAGTTAAATCAGTTCTGCTGCTGGTGGAATTGGTTGGAGCTGCATGATAAACAAGGATAATCCAGCATCTATACAGGTCACAGCATTGCAATGTACCTGAGATACACCATCAACCAGAATAAAATTCCTTGTATGTGTTTGCACACATACTTGGCCAATAAGCGCGATTCTGGTAGGACGTCCTGAGGATGAGGCGTGCAGCCCAACATTTTCTGGGCACAGCATCTAAACCCAAAGCCATTAGACTGGTTCACAGAACTAATTAACGAGGGCCTGTGGACAGTAACCCCATTCAGCGTTGAAAGAATGCCTCAAAAAATCAACCCATGTTCAGATTTACGCCCCATCAATGTCCACACAAAAGCCTGACACCCGTTCCATGACTCTCGAGCAGTTATTCGCTCCAATTCCCTTTACTGTAATTAAAAATCATCCCTTTATACCAGAGCTGCTTCCTCAACAGCGCTTACTTCAGAGTAGATTCATTTTCAAAATGTTTTCACCCTCAACTGAGCAAGTATTTTGTAGCCAGTGTTCCTCCTCAGTGAGCCTTAAAATAATCAGCCACCTTCTCTCTCAGTGCTGAACCAGCATATAACTCACTGCAGATGAAACGACTGTACAGGAAATCACACAGGTTACTTCCTCAGACAAAAGTGCAGGAGCCAGCAATGCAACATACATTTGTTCATATTTAGAGATAAAAGTGTGTCATACAGTGTCAGAAACCATATGAGTAAGTTTTTTACAGATTACTTAAAAACTAGGCACAGACTGAGTCCTATGTATGCCCTACCACAATTAACAGTGTGTGAAACATAATACAAAATCATTAGTTATCCAATCAGTAAAATAGTATGTGAAGTATAGAAATGTGTGATTTGGGACGCAGCTACAGTTTGCAGGTTAGGCATGCGGTTTACATGATGCTAATTGGTGTGATTTATGCCTCCCTTTTTTTAACAACCAAACATTTTTTGCGTTACTATTGGAATAAATCTTGTATCTATATTTTTTATTTGAAAATACCAGCTGCTGTTTCGCTTTTGTCAAATTTTCATCATAAATGGACCTATAGAAATGATCTCTTATGTGACCTTTTACAGACATTCAGAAACCTGTTTTCTATTTTCCACTCATCACCACCATGAACAGTACTGACCTTTCTATTTCTGTACAACATTTCACATTAAACCACTCTGAATCACCTTGTTTACATCTTAACCTTTCACTCATGAAGAAATTTTGATGACTTCTGTTGTGCTTCTCCATTATAGCAAATATAAATGATCAGGCAAGACATGTTTGGTTTCTGAAATGTGCTTAGTTTTGCACTGGAGCAACAAGGCCCATCATTTAGCACTGTGCACATGAACACCTAATTCACTCTCTCATTTCAAATCATGTTAAATTGTTCAGTGACCTCTGGGACAGCTGGTAGCTTAGTGTTTAGGGTGTTCGCCCTGCTATCAGGAAGTCGTGGGTTTGATTTCCAAGACTGCTAAGCACCTCTGAGGTACCCTTGAGCACACTGCTCCTTGGGCGCTGTGTTCCTGGCTGCCTGCTGCTTGACTTGGTGAATGGGTTAAATACAGAGGAAGAATTTTGTGCTGTTCACACTGTGTGCTGTGTTGTGTTCATGTGTGACAAAATGGTCACTTTCATAAGCTTGCTTATATGGCTTCTGAAACTGTATGACTCCGTAAACATGTCCCATTTTTTATTTTGCCTGTTTTTTTTTAATCAATTTTAACAGATAACAGTGTGTCCTAGAGTTTGCACCATGTTCACTGGTGGGTTATAGCCATTTCTTGGTAGCTAAATTAATGTAATTTATTCTGTAAAAAAAAAAACTTCAGACAAAAAAAACATATTAAACTTTCTGGTAAAGTTAGATTTATTCCAAGCTGTCACTTTAATGTAATGTTGGAACTTGTGTTCTATGACCATTTTATGAACACAGCTGCAGAAAGGTGCATCATTAATAAGGCTCCCGTTCTATCGTCCAAATGGGTCGGAGCCGCTTTGTATTGCTTTGAAGTATTAAACAATGTCATTAAATTCATTTCGACAGCTGGGGGCCAGAAAGGTAGCTACTGACTTGTTTAATGGCATAACATTATTTACATGTTGTTCATTGAGACACACACAATGGCACCATTCACCCAGACCCAGGGCAACTTGGGAGGTTCCGTACGTGTTGTAATTAACATGAGATAAGATGGCCCTCATGTAAAACGAAGCTTGTCCTCTTCACACGATTAAAAAAAGAAGCAGAAAGAAACAGGAAGAGGCTGCAGGGAGAGAACGGGGTGGAGAGGCAGAGGGGGGTGGAATTTGGCAAGAAATTTCTGCAAAATCCCATCTGGAAGTAATTAATGGACAAGTGATTGGTGTACAAGGGCCAGCCTTAGAAGATTTCAAATATTTGCTGAAGTGCCCCTTGTTCCTAATTATATCTCACTGGCTGCGGCCCTCATTATTTAGAACTGCCCACTATGAAGGGGAAAAAAGGACCAAGAAAAGTGAATGCTGCCCTCCCCCTTTCTCTTTGCTCAAACAGCATCAAACTAATGCTTAATGGCAGAGGCTGAATGAGTTACTGTGTTGAAATAAAGACATTAATGAGGTAATTTTATTAAAGAAGCTCATCCAGCCTGGGACGGCAGGGTGGGTGGGGGCAGAGGGGTGCGCATGGACGGACAGCCCTGATGGAGGAAATTAGGGTTTCACTCTGCCTTAATTAATGCCTTTAAGAGATTAAGCGCAAGCTCCAAATTAACTGCCCCAAAAAACTTTCTTTGAAAAAAAGAGAAAATACATTGTTGCCCTCCCATGTAATTACAGGACAGTGCAAATTCAATTTTAATGAGGTGAAAACCACTCCTTTGGCTAGAGAAAGAGAGTGAGAGAGAGAGAGAGAGAGGGAGAGAGATAGAAAGCTTGCCATTGTTAAGGCCTAAATTTAAGGAAGCATTTCTCACACAATAGCTGATTGTGCACGGCCCTAGAGCCTTATGGACACAGGTAAAGGTTGAATAGCCCTCACGACTCCTGGGAGGCCTCGCACCAAAACACAACAAAACTGGGTCCTTAGAGAGACACAGAGATAGAGAATGAACAGTGACTGAGAGAAACAGGCAGAGCCTGAGAGACATGACTGCTCCTATAGCTCAGCTGGTATAGGACACTGTCAGAAAAAGGGAAACTGTATCTTCCAGGGTACACATACAGGCACTGGAGTGGTACCGTGGGAGGTATGTCTTCAGTAGCCTCATTCAGGGAATGTAATTGTACAATATTTTATATAATTGTACAATATTACAATTACTTTTTAAGTTGCATTGACTTCATACGACCTGGTTATTGTTCTATTCCCAAAAGCTAAATTCTAAAAACATGAAAAAGAGCAGCTTAAAGTGAAATTGTTCATTTTAGAAACACTTTTGGATTTCTTTACAATGGTGAATGTACACAGGGGTCGTGACATCTATAACACAATATAGACATTTTATTAACTTTCCAAACTGCATCAGCTTCATTGCAAAGAAACTTAACAGTTTGTGATGTGGTAACCCACAAATAAAGCCATTTTATTTACCATCCACAGCAGCAAGTGTACCCACACGTCTTTCGAGTTTCATATGTAGACCTGATTGTGATAAAATATCAGTAAATATCTTAATAAATACATGCCTGGGGCCTATTTTGCCTCATAACACCTGCATGTATCTCTCCACCATAAATGGAATTTAAAAAAACAAACACATAAATAAAGAGATAAATGGATGGATGGATGGATGGATGGATGGATGGATGGATAGATAGATGTATTTCATGTAATAATACTATTATTATTACTATTATTATTAAAAGCAACAGTAGAACAATAACAACAGCACAATAATTGTTGTTATTAACTATTTGAAGTTCAGTTTAAGTTCATATATTTAGGCTTAAACTTTGAATCATTGTTTTTACTTGCCAAGGTCAGAAAGTGCACATACTGATAAAAAAAAAAAAAGCTTGTATACCTTCTCTATACAATGTCTGCTATAAAAAATGGAAGGAGGACATGAATGAATGGCTATCCTGAACCAGCCCCCTACATACTCTCTGGCTGAGTTATCTTTATCCAGGTTTTGTCTTCTCTAATTGGAGCTGATGAGGGACTAATTGGTAGCTTTTTTACAAAGCTTGGTACTTAAGCAGCGGCGATGCTGAGGGAGACAGCATGAGCAAAGTTAATGAGAGGCTTTGGCCAAATAAAAGCCCTCTTCCAGCAGGGAGGGGGTGGCGCAGAGAGGAAAGTTGAGGATATCCCTTTTGTTTCTGCCGTCTTTTCCCTTTTTTGCGTGCAGGTATCTGAAAAGCAAGTTGGAGGGGGACGGCGAGTACTTGTGGAGATAAAGGAATCCATTCTGTATTGTCCAGGACCTTCATTTTTTAGTGTGGCCATAAATAAGGGGCAGCAGGCTCTCTGCTGAATGCACTTTAGTTCAGATGAATAGTGAGAAAAGGCTTCACACACAGCCACACAGGACCGTGTTGAGCCACTTTAAGGTAATGTTTGAATACATGCACTCTCACTCTCTTTCAAACACACACTAACACACACACACACACTCACACACACACACACACACACACACACACACACACACACACACAGTGGGTGCCTCATGTGTAGACCATTGTCAAGCAGAAACCACACACACATTAATAAAATAAGTGTAAAATAAGTGTATTTGAGGCATATGCAGTGCCTCAAATTACTCATATTTGCTTCAGAAAGGCTACTTGTATATTTATTATTCATAATCAAAGACTTTAATTGGTACATGTATCCATGCCTTTCGAGCTCAATAATGCTCTGGATTAAGGTTTTTAACTACCCATGTTTATCAGATGCAATTATTACATCTAAATCAACTACTTTACATTTCAATATACAAGCACCTCAGTTTATTTCACCAACACATTGGAAGCAACAAGCCAATCGTAAAGGCCCTCTTTCATCTCATAATTCAAATCCAAACTAAAATTACACAAACTGCGTGTATTTGTATATTCTCAGTGCAGGTAAATGGGCAGAAGGCATATTTATTTCCTCACTGTGCCAGATTTTTTTGCCATTTGCTCTGGGATTGGTGTGTTAATGCTTGTTGTTTTGTGTATTTGTGAACACAACAGGACAGCCTCATTGAGGTAAGCCTCAGGTATCCCGCTGTGAGGTCAGAAACCATGGCTTGGCCCACTGCTCACAAACAAGGTAGATAAAAACATCTTTATAACATCCAGAAAACCAACACAATGAGGACTATCTGCAGCACTAATGCTGGCTGTTGTAGCAGCTCATACACACTTGCCTTAGTGCCTTGTTTTGGAAAAAGAAGCCCCATTGGTCTTGGCCGGTAGCTTTCTCTGTCTCGCTCACAGGCCAAGACCCTATAATTGGCTGGCCAAATATTTGCCCTGACTAATTTGTAGTGGTATTCTCATACTAAGTAATCCATTAGCTCCCAACAGACCTCATTGTGCCTGCTCCAAAGGGAGCATTTGCATCTCCTTTGTCATTTAAATGCTGCATTTCCTTCTAACAGTGAGACTTAACTTCTAAATGAATACCTGATGGAGAACAAAAAAAGGAAAAGGAAAGTAGTTCTGGCTAAGCTAATGATGCTAAAATGGGAAACTGGTTGAATATCAATAGTAAATGAGGAGACCACTGGGCAGGGTCAGATGGAGCAGTGCTTTTCACTAACCTGCTATTCATGGACACAAAATTTCAGTGCTTTCCCCCAGCCTCTGTGGTTTACCAATACATAGAGCAACACATTGTCTTCTTTTTTTTGTTCATTTGTTTTTGAGCAATGGAAAGTTAATTGTATCCTTTGAATTCATGCCTAAACAGGATCTGGAGTGTCTGGGATAAGGCAGCTGTTGCACCAGTGGGAAGAATGTCATGTAGACTGATATGCTCTGTATGTGTTGATAAAGTAATGTACATAAATCACCAATATATTAACTAACTTTCACTGTTTTAGTAGCTAATATATATTTTAATTTTAAGGATCCAGCAATGATTTGCATTATAGCTGATTGATGCTGACATGGGAGCAAAGGTCAAGGTTCTCTTTCAGGAGTGTTCCTCATTAGCCCTGAATCCCAGGGGTAAAGGAAAGTGGGTTTTTGTCACTCCCCACCCGCTGAGAGGCTTTGGATGGCCCCATGAGCGCACTGCCCTCGGGGCTGATGTAAGCTGAACCCCATCATTCAAGAACATGACTCACTCTGGTGTGGCCACTTCCAAATTGAGATCAACCATGATGTTTGTCGCAGCAGAAATAGCAGGGTTTCTGTGTAAAGGGAACTGATCCTGGGCCAGTGTAACCCTGCCTTATTCCTCCTGCCTGGGCTCATGAAAGCTAATTACAGGCTCGCTAGCAAAATGAGGAGCTTACTGTTACACTCGACGTGCTGATGGAGTTTGTTAGTCCAGAATTTTTTAGAAGGTTCTAGAATGTTCTAGAACACTTTTAAGTTCCATTTTTCTTGTTAGGATGCACATGCCTATTTGCATATGTAGATAGAATATTTGCATGTACTATCTCGTAGTTTTTGGTAATTTAAATGATCTCTCTCTGTGTTTTATATCATCTTTGGTGTTACAAAGCGCAGTCAGCTATTCTTGCTGTGAAGTACGAGATAAACAAAATTGGTAGTAGTAGTATTATGGCAAACCAAGTCTCCTAATGAGCTTCCAAGATAGAAACATCTCTATAGATTGATAACATAACTACAACTCAAAATCAGAAGAAGTTGGGACTGGAAAAAAAGTATGGAAAATCAAAGAAAAGAAAGAAAGAAAGAAAGACAGAGAAAGAAAGACAGACAGAAAGAAGAAAGAAAGAAAGAAAGAAAGAAAGAAAGAAAGAAAGAAAGAAAGAAAGAAAATGACAGTTATTCTTAAATGTAATTTGGCTGTAATTTCATTTCAGAGAGGATGAACCCAAGATATTTCATATTTTGTCTGGTCAGCTTCACACAACAGGTGACTGTAATCATGATTTGTTGCAAAAGCAATATCCATGAGTGTTTGAGGAACATATGTGTGGAAAAAATTATTGAAATGTTTAAAAACAATGCTTCTCAAAGAAAGATCAGAAGGGAATTGCATCGTTCTCCCTCTACGTAGCACGATATCATAACACGATTTAAGGAATCTGGAAGAATTTCAGTGTGTAAAGGACAAGGGAACAAGCCTAAGCTGAAAACCTGTGATCTACGGTCCCTCAGACGGCACTGCATCTAGAACCATTATTCATCAGTGGCTGATAGAATCACATGGGCAATTGATTACTTTGGCAAAAAATTTTAAGTACTACAATAGAGTTACCCTAATAAATGGCACTTAAAACGTATCTGTGCAAAACAGAAGCCTTATGCTAACCAAGTCCAGAAGTGGTGTTGAGTTCTCTTGGCTTTGAGGCATCTGGGATGTACCATGTTGTGGTCAGATGAATCAGTATTC
The DNA here is from genome assembly GCA_037576975.1 of Alestes dentex. Lineage (NCBI taxonomy): Eukaryota > Metazoa > Chordata > Actinopteri > Characiformes > Alestidae > Alestes > Alestes dentex. Next base: position 14,396,450 of record JBBIGA010000022.1, on the reverse strand, counting down.
CAGATCTTTTTTGGAAGGAATGGGGGCAGTGTGCTCAGAACCAAAGACAGCAAGAACTATCCAGACTGTTATTAGCAATGCGTACAAAAGCCAGGCTCCCTCATGGTATGGGGTTGTGTCAGTACCTTTGGCAAAGGTCATTTATATCTGTGATGAAAGCATTGATGCAGGAAAGTATACTGAGTATTTAGAGCAACATGTGCTGTCTTCAAGATGACACATTTTCCAGGGACGTTCATGCATGATTTCAACAAGACAATATAAAACCACATTCTGCACACATTACAAAGGCATGGCTGCAGAAGAAGAGGGTAATGGACAGGACTGTCCTGCCTGCAGTCATGACTTGTACCCAACAGAGAATGTGTGGACAGTTTTGAAGCAAGTAATGTGACAATGCCAACCCTGTACTACTGCACACTTTAAGACGTATTAGCAGGAAGAATGAGAGAAAAGAATACCTGAAATTATTAACTGCTTGGTGTCATCAGTGCCAAAACATCTTACATTTACATTTATGGCATATAGCTGACGCTCATATCCAGAGCAACATACATCAGCGCTCAAGTCCAAATCTGTTTTTTTAAACCTGTAAGGTTATACTTAAATCAGTGTCCACTATTCAACCAAGTTACTGCAGGCTAAGTACACCTAAACAACACCTGTCAAAGAAAAGTCAGAAGTTAAGACAAAAGTAAGGAAGGGATGGTGATGAGTTTTTTTTTTCTTTTTTCAAGAAATAAGCAAGCACAAAAGAGAGGCATAGTTTGTCACCAAGGTGATTCTGAAGAGGTGGGTCTTCAGGCGACGCTTGAAGACAGAGAGGGACTCAGATCTGATCGGAAGAGGGGGTTCATTCCACCACTGGGGGGCCAAGACTGAGAAGAGTCTTGACGTATGCCTTCCTCTTCTTTTAAGCGGCGGAGGATGTTGTGTTGTGAGAAGACATGCCAGCATTGCAAACTGGTAAATGCTATCCCAACTTTTTTGGAATATGTCGCAGGCCTGAAATGCAGGAATGGATGTACATTAACAAATGTAATGAATTTCACCAGAAAAAACATGTCTTGGGATCATACCGTCTGCATTTTTTATTTCCATTCCAACTCAACTTTTTCTGATTTGGGGTTTGAATAAGTAAACTGGAAGAGGCTTGCTGCTACAGTACCACTGACTAATGCACATTTCACTGCAGTTTAGTGAAGTTAGTAGTCCACACTATGGGAGACACGTGCTGACACTGATAAGAACCACAAAACTCAACACTAATTGTTCACAGTGAAAGTGTTTTAAAAAGACCCTTTCTGCTAATAGCAACTAACAGACTGAAAGGTCACTGAAAGAATGTTTGCATTCTCATGGACAGATACTAGTGGTTGTAATCATAACCTTAAAGCTTTTTTTTTATATTATAATGTTAATGTAGGGTGTTTTTATCTTTGTTTAATCTTTCTCCCTTATTCATTTACTTTTTAAATATTTATACAGTTTTGTTTTGTATATTTTGCCATTTTCATGTATGATGATCAATGTGTGTTAATGTGAGCAGGTATGACTGCATGTTTTATAAAGTAAAGTGTAAAGTGGTCATTTGTCATACATAAACACAGCACATAGTGTGAACAGTGTGAAATTCTTCCGCTGTGTTTAACTCATTCACCAAGTGAAGCAGCAGGCAGCCAGGAACACAGCACCCAGGGAGCAGTGTGTGGAGATGGTACCTTGCTCAAGGGTACCTCAGAGGTGCCACTAGCAGTCTTGGGATTTGATCCCATCAATTTCTGATCACAGGATGAACCCCCTAACCACTAGGCTACCAGCTGCACTATAATAATAATGTATTGTATTATTACTAAGTGTTTAGACTCAAACAACGAGAAAAGTTTATATCCATCTGTTAGCATCATGCAAACTGCACACATTAATCATTACACATTTGCCTCAACTTGTGCTGAGCTGTTAAGTAACCTCTACTAGGCCTGCTTATGTCGTTTCTGAAACTCATTGACTTAATGTTATCTATAAACATGAGCAAATTTACAGAGATACATCACACTGGAGATGTCTGTTGTAACTGTCCATAGCTCTGTGATATGGTTTTGCTGGTTTATTTACATGTTGCATGTCATACACTATATGGACAAAAGGATTGGGAGACACTTATTAATGACTGAATTCAGGTGGCCCCTTACCACCAGTGAATGATAATCTTCAGCAGACCAAGACATTATGGACAACACCATGCTTCCAACTTTGTGGAACCAGTTTGGGGAAGATCCTTTTCTATTCCAGCATGACTGTGCCCCAGTACACAAAGCGAGCTCCATAAAGACATGGCTGGATGAGTTCAGTGTGGAAGAACTTGATTGGCCCACACAGAGCCCTGAACTCAACCCCATCCAACACCTTCGAGACGAACTGGAATAGAGACTGTGAGCCAGACCTTCTTGTCCAACCTCATAAATACTGTGCAGAATGAATGGACACAAGTTCCACACAGAAACTCCAAAATCTTGTGGAAAGCACAAGAGCAGAAGCTGCTATATCTGCCAAGTGGGGCCAACTCCATATTAAAGTTTATATATTGGAATTTAATGTCTTTAAAGTCCCTGTTGGTGTAATGGTCAGGTGTCTCAATTCATTTGTCCATATTGTGTACAAGGTCAGTCACCACATAAGCAAAATGAAACTTACAAAATAACTTGTCATGGATGTGCGCTGGTGTCTTGTGATTTACATCAGCATCCACCATAGCTGTGATCTGTTGGAAAAGTATTTATTTTTTTACCCTTGTACTGATCACTATGGATACAGAAGTCATACATTTGGATGGCTGATTCCAGTTTCTTTTATAGTCAAACTGACCAGTTGCTGATTGTTTGGTCCTCATACTGTGTGGGCAGAATTTACACAGGAATCATCTAGTTACCAAAGTTAAACTATAAACAACATTATTTGCTTTTGGATCAAACTGGCAATTGTAAAATCAGTTTCCAATTTAAAGATATGAATCAAACTAAGAGCACTTGAGTACTAGCCACAATGAGTCTTGTATAATTTTGGTACATCTTGATACAGATGCAGCTGCATTTGAAAAGAGTGCAGGTACTCTTACTTGCCTCACAATATTTACCTCAAAAACACAGAATGGCCTAAAGAAAATAAATTGGTCATTTTAATCATCTGCACAACACATAGTGAAACAAAACAATGTTCCTCTATGTCCACTGTGCAACACAGACTACACAAAGGGCAGACAGGACTATACAGTCAAAAAAGTGCATTTGCCATTTACATGTTTTTAGCAAAAAAAAAAAAAAAATTCAGTTCTGATCTTGGCTGATTCCAGCGTGCTTCCCTACTGTTCACTGAGGCAAATGACACACTGATAAAACATTTTAAATTTTTTGTAATCGTGGACACAAGTGCCTTAAAGCCAGACTGGAGCTGTTATTTGAATTTGTTTTGTTTTTGTTTGTTTTTAGATTTAGGTGTGAACTGAAATCAGAGCCCAAAAGATCCCAGATCATATTGTTATTGCTCAACTGTGAAGTATTATATTAACATGTGTAATGTAGCCCAAGTGTTCATCAAAAACATATTTTTATTTTAATAAATACATTCCAAACACCAATCTTGGTGACTAACGTCATCTCCCACTTCTCTCACCTCTCTTGCACTCTACCACTAATATTATTAAAAAAAAAAAAAAAACAAAAAAAACCTAACTCTTGCCTTTCTTTGACAGGTGTTCCAGGTATTCTTGACAGGTGCTCCTGGTATTCTTGGTTA
>JBBIGA010000022.1:14369915-14392558 GCA_037576975.1 Alestes dentex | reverse complement strand
AACTACTCAAGCACTGATGTACGTCGCTCTGGATAAGAGCGTCAGCTAAATGCCGTAAATGTAAATGTAAATGTAAACACAATTTTATTATCTCTTGATAAAAATATATTGCTTAATAAAAATATATTGCATATATTAGTGCTAATAGTGGAATATTGTTTACATTCATGTTGGTAAGAACTTTATTCATATAATTACACATTATTCATATATTCACTCGTCATAATGTTACATGTGTGTGACAAAATGTATCAAACATTCTGTTACACACACTTAACATTATTGTATTGACACCTAATAAAAATGACATATTCATATTCATGTAACATTATGACGTGACATTATGTAACATGTAACAATATTAATATGAAGGAACATTATTCACATAATTAAACGTCATAATATTACATGGGTGCAACAACATGTATCATTGTGAATAGCGTTGTTCATTATTAGGGTTTACACGTCCTAATGTAACTTGCGTGTAACAAAATTTTGATGCATTTTGTTTCACGCATGTAATATTGTGACGTTTCAATCCTAATGAATGTTGCACGAACGTTCCACCCCCTGGGCGCGTGGGCCTTGCGTGGACCAATCAGCACGCGCCCTGTTGGCTTGTACCGCACGTTCCCGTGGTGCCGCGCGCAGGCAGCGCTGCGTCAGCAGTGAGCTCGCGGGTGAAGATGGCGGTGCGCGCGCTGGTTGTGTGCGTGTGCGTGTGCGCGGTGCTGCAGGAGGCGCGCGGCGGGGACGCGCCTCACCGGCGATTCGAATACAAACACAGCTTCAAGGGTCCCCATCTGAGCCGGGACGGGAGCATCCCCTTCTGGGTTCACACGGGGAGTAAGTGCCGGGGCAGGAAGGAGGGAGGGGGGCTCACTGTTACCCTCCATACACTCGCACTCTCAGAGTCTCACACACTCACCCAGCACAGCTGGACTGATCAACGACCTGAGCGTCACTCATCAGTTCACTGTCTACTGGGTGTAAATTATATTTAAACCTGATTCTAAACACGAGCATCGTTACAATAACCTCACCTGGATGGGTCTTCCTCTTGCTGATCAAAAATTCAGAGCTCTTAATTGGTTACGCTGCTCCTACTTTCTTCTTCTGTTCTGTCCACTTTGCTGCTGTAACAATACAAATTTCTCACCGGTGGGGCTAATAAAGGGTTGTCTTCTCTAATCTTGTCACATACACAGTTATGTCTATAACTCATAACTCACTCAGATGCCTGTTGATCTTGCTGATCAAAATTTCAGGATTCTTTATTGATTATGGTTCATTTCTTCCCTTGTTCTGTCCACTTGCTGCTGTTACAGTGCAAATTTCCCACCCGTGGGACTTATAAAGGGTTGTCTTTTCTTTTCACGTACACACTTGTGTGTATAAGTCATAACTCGCCTAGATAGCTGTTGCTCTTGCTGCTCAAGATTTCAAGATTCGTTGTCACGTACACAGGTAATCAAGTATAACATGCAGTGAAATTTGCTCCTGAAACTGCAGTGAGACCAGTGAGGAAAAATAAATGGCTAGACCGTAAGTATTTAAAATAGAGAGAATATGTTCATATGAACATTTACAAGTGTAAACTAACATTTACAGGATTAAACTAAATCTGAACTGTTCAAATGTACTGTAAAGTGGAGTGTGCTGGTGTCTGTTCATGTTATGAAGGTGATCAATAACCTGACACACTTTAACTTGCTGACTAATCCTGAATCAGATAGGAAAAGCCCCACTGCTGCTACCTGCTCCTGAAAGATGAGTCTGTGGAACCAGAAGAGGTATTTCCCGAAGTAGGGTTTTCTCCATTTAATCTTTTTAATTTAAGACCATCTTCAAGACAGATGAGACAGAAAGAATAGAATGATGCTCCTATTTTACAATCCTCAAATTTGGGCTTAAGTTACCTGGCTAACTTTGAGAAGTAGCCCCACCTTCAGATTTCTTAGCAATCAGATGTTTAGGCCTATAGAACCCCAATAAGAGTGTGTCTGGTGCCTTTTCCTTATGAGCGGATTTGAGTTCTGGCTCAAGTTATGTAGCTAACTGATGAAGAACATTTGTTTGTTGCTTCTTAGCCTGGCTGAGATTCCTTCCCACTCTCAATCAGTTTCCGAACATGCTGATTACTTCCTTTTACTCTCCTGATCGATGTCACGCATTCATCTCATTGATGTCCAGCCAATTTTTTTTACACACTCCCTTGTGGAGGTTCCTGCACGTGCTTCTAATCAATGTAAGGAAGCAAATGTCATCACTAGTTGCCCAACAGTATTTTGATGCAGATGCAGTACAGTAAGAATGGGCAATATGAAAAAAATTTAACCTCACAGTACATGGAGGTGGGTCTGGACAGTATCACTATGTTAATTGCTATCATGGTGAATTACATCACTTTATGTTTCATGACGAAGCAGGTATAAGTAGTCCGGTTTCAGTAGTTCAGTGCAATGTGCGAAACTTTAAGCAGAACCTATCGTTCATGATCAGTTCCAAGTGTCAGAAATAATTAAATATTGAGTCATTTTCTATCATTTTTGTATCAGGAAAGCTTCGCCATTACCACCACCCCTAACAGAAGGCATTTTCACTGTATGTGGTAATTAATGTTTCTGAGGTGGATTATCAAATTGGAACAGGCAAAAATGCACCAGCAGGGCAGTTGTCAGAAAGGGCCGATTTCAGAAAGGCTATGGAAGCTATGACCCCGTTTACACCAGTGTGTAACTAGTCTCTGGATTTTTACCTGCTAAGATTTTAGCCGTAGGCATTTATACATTAAAACACTGTGTGCTGTAGGGAAACAGCGAAAAACAAAGTGTAATACAGAATAAGAGCAGTAATGCCTGCATTAAGTATGAGTGGGTCATCTCTTTCAGAACTGCAGAGGGAAGGACGTATCTGTTTAAAATGTGTCTTGGGTGCGTTTCCATGTGCGTTTTTTGCGTGGCTTTGCCTTATCTAGTTATAATCCAAGACGCATGAAGTGACCAGGTGTAAATGGGGTCTATGTGTACAATTATTTGACTTTTTTTTTTATTCAGCATTATCAAAAGTCAAACATCCAATAATAAATTGGACCGTCATCTAGTCAGCTCTTGCTACTGTGATGGTTGTCCAGCTGTTCAGAGATCTAGACGTGTTGACAGGCTGCTCAGAAAAGAGCACTGTGTCATAATTCATGGCTGTAATGCTAAAAATATTGCCGTATTGCACTCTCCTGGTATGAAGCTTTTGTTTCTTCATCGGAGATTCTGCATTATGGAGGAAGAAAGACCAGCTTGACCAGTCTGATGAAACTCATCACAAAAAGTACTGTAGTCATGCAGGATTGACAGGGTTTTAAATTATTTGTTCACTCTGAAACCAGAGTAGTATGGCATATAATCCACACAGGCTCTTTTCTATGTCTTTTTGCTTGGTGACATGCAAGAAACAGTGAATCACTTAGTTAGAAGAGTTTTTTTTCCCAAACACTAGCCACAATTTTTGGGATCGTCAAGAAGAAATTGACAACAATTTAAGGAATTAGGATACTGTGGGTCAGAATAGTAATCAAAGAAAAAATTTACATTTTTTTTTATTTACCTTATAAACTGACGACACCTTTATATCGTTATATCCAGGGGCAGCAGTGTGGCCTACTGGTTAGAGCATTTGCCCTGCAATCAGAAGGTTGTGGGACCACTGAGGTACCCTTGAGTAAGGTACCGTCTCCACACAGTTTCCCAGGCGGCAGTCTCTTTGGTGGCAGCCCCCTGCTTCCCTTGGTGAATGGGTTAAATGCGGAGAAATTTCTTTGTTTCTATCATTATGGTAAAATGATCAGGGTTGGTACATTTTTATGCAATGAATCATTGCGCACCAAAACACTGACTGACTTTGCTGTTTGGAATTCACTATTAAAGCTCAATTCAAGTCTAACTGAGCTTTAGGTGTCTGTTTTCTAACCACTGCAGTGTGAGGATCAAAGATTGAAGCAGTCTGTGGACTTGTCTAGACTCGTCACATGACCTAATTTACTCTCATCAAAGCTAAATGCCCTATTGCATGTGGGCCTTTTGTGCCACATCTCTCGGAAAAAATGACACAAAAGGAATATTTATATGCCAAAGCTGTAAATACAAGCCATTAACAAACAACTGGAAAGGTCAGTGCTCTTGCCTTTGCTTGGCAACTTCAGCATTTTTGCTTGTCAGGGTTTGAAGAAAGACAGTATCAGAAGACAAACAGAGTAAAGGTCAGTGTTCACACAAGCTGCAATCTTACCAATGTAGGCCAAATCACACTTTCTCTGAGTCTGTATTTTGGCTAGAACTGTACATGTGCTTATGTGCTAAAATGCATGTTTGACCAGGTGTGCTTTACTGTGACAAATGTATTCCGCATGTTTTATTTTGTGACTTGCAGCTTACAGATGAACATTGTGAAAGTCAACTCCCAATGTCTGGCAAATGCTGATTATTGCGCTATTCATTTCTTTGTTCCATTTTTGTCGCCTGTTATATGCTCCTCAACTTCTTATTTTCCCTTTATACTTTTTTTTTTCTTTTCACTGATTAGCTAGGACTCCCCCAGTACTACCTACAGTGGAAGGGTACTGGTTGACACATGCTTTCTTCGAATCATATTTAAACCAGCCAGTTTGTCCTGTTGCTAATGCACACATGTAGAAAATGCTTACTGCAAATTCTGTGCAAACACAGCTGGGTTAGCCTGAACTGTGTATAATTAAACCATAATTCTTATTCATATTTGTGTAAAACGTTGATCTGTTATTCCCCAGAGCACTGTCTGTGTTTAGAGTTTGAATGAGGCTATGAGGTTTGCTTGCTGCAGACGTTAGAACAGTTAATGCGGACACAGCTAGCTCAACCTTTTTGATGTGGGGATTTTTAACAATTTTTTGGTTCTCTTATTTTTTTATTGTGAAATGCCTTACCCCGCCACACACCAAGGTTTCTGTTTATGCTGGAAACTGCTCTGTAGATTAAGTCTGGTATGTTTCTCCAATCTTTAGGTGCCATTCCCAGTGCGGATCAGATCCGCATCACGCCCTCGCTGCGGAGCCAGAAGGGCTCAGTATGGACCAAAACGCCTGTCAGCTTCGACAACTGGGAGGCGGAGGTGGCATTCCGTGTGTCAGGCAGAGGAAGGACAGGTGCAGATGGACTGGTAAGATCACAAGTGGTACCTAACTCTTGCTGTGTTCCATTTTCAAGTTAGCCTACAGATGCCCTGTCTTAGAAACCCAACACTTTGCTTTTGTACATTCAGAGACCGTAGCCCGTTTGTGTACTGTTTGTATTAGCTAAGTACATGACCGAGTGTAATATTTTTCTCATATGTTTAATTAGGTTGTCTTTGTCTACTTTTAGGACTTGTATGAAAATCTAATGGTGTTTTAGGTCATTTATTCAGAAAGCTAGAATAAATGACCTGAAAAGTACCACTGTTATTGCTATCCCTTCAATCACAATCAGTTGTGACCACAGAGCTGCTCTTTGCTAGATGTTTTGGGTATGATACACTCATACCATCAGCACATACAGTAACATGCTACTAGTCATGTGAATTCATTTAGTTGTGCCACATTCTCAGACCCTACAGAGAGAAAATAAGATTTTCTTTGCTCTGTCAGTGGGTCATGTGGTTTGGGAGCACTATTTGTGCCTTGTGTTACAACAATCATCTGATGTGGCTATATTCTTTACTATTCATCATGTTCAGTGTTTCTTTCAAACTTAGTGCAGCTGGCCTTCCCTCCATACCCTGTTATTTACATTTTACTGTGTCTTGGTCACCTAGAAAATCAAATGGTGTGATTTAATGAATTCAATATGTATTTGTGATATGTATAACACAACTGTTACTTGGTTCCTGAGCTGGCTTTTATTGTCTATCAAATGTGCCTCTCTCTCTAGTAAGCTAATTTGTCTTAGAATGAGCTATTCTCAGAACGGCTATTTAAAGTTGGCAGGAACTTGTAGAGGCCAACACAGTACAGAACCGTACTCCACGCCCAAGCACCACTCACCAAATTACAAGTGCCCATCACCAACAAAGATGACTGACCTGTGCGAATATGTGTGTGCACATGTGTGTTCCTCCTCTCCCCCTCCCATAGGCCATATGGTTCACTGCTACTCAGGGGCTGGAGGGTCCAGTGTATGGTGCTGCTGATCAGTGGAATGGAGTGGGAATTTTCTTTGACTCTTTTGACAATGATGGAAAGGTTGGTATTGACAGTTACTAGTAATAATAATAATAATAATAGCACCCTTCCTGTCAAAACAAGTTTCACTGTTTCCTTTTAAAAGAACTGTCATCCAACAGATGGAGAAATATAATGGGTTATTTATCTGTGTTAAGATGAACCACTGTTTGTTTATTTTTGCAGTTACAAGGCTTAGAATATATTTAGATCAGGATTTCATAATTGCATATTTTTTATGTTTCTTCTGAGAAATAAACATCAAAGAACCTCTTGTGCAAAGTGTGCTTCCCCTGGAAGCTAAATGGAGATTATTATTTTTATTTTTGTCCGGCTGACCTTGCAATTGTAGAAAAATAACCCAGCGATCATTGTGGTGGGGAACAATGGAAAACTTGTTTATGATCATCACAAGTAAGTAAACATATTTTCTCCTTCATGACATTGCTGGTCATTGGTTGAGCTCATAGGAGATTAGTAAATGATTATTTATGTTTGAGGGAATGAAGAGTAAATCCCCCCATCTCCCATTTGTCATGTGATGAGTGAAAGTGTTAAATGTTCTCTGCAAACCAGAAGGGCTGGTGCACAGATTTAAACACAAATGTCAACACTATCCAGAATCATAGACGTCAAGCCGCAGTTTGGAACTTTGAAACCAGTGCTGTACGATCTAGACAAAATTTGATTATTGAGATTGCTTTGTTACATACTGTGATTGTGATAATTCTTCAAGTTTAAATGTATGTATATAGCACATTATCATGCACAAAAGGTAATTCACTGTGTTTTAAAGAAATAAAGTATAAAATAAAATAGAGTAAAATAATGTAAGAAATAAAACAATACTTAAAGGAGAATTAAAAGTGCAGTAGAAGTGCAAATGTTTTAATAATTAAAGAATAGTTAAATTATCGCAGAATTATTTAAATACTTAATAATCACAGTATTGTGATTTTGCTCATTCTTGAAACAATAAAATGTGTTAGAGAATCAGAAATGTGACATGGTTTAAGGACTATTCAAAAAATCAAAGAAGTTTTATTATTTGTCTTTGGCTCTCACAGTTGCTTACACAGGTGGATACTGGACACAACTCATATATTTCTGTTCTTGCCCCCCCCCCCTTTAGTGATGGGTCAACCCAGGCTCTGGGTACGTGCCTTAGAGACTTCAGGAATAAACCCTATCCTGTCCGTGCCAAAATCACATACTACAAGAAAACATTAACGGTAAGGGAAAGAGAGTCAATTCTTTACCAGAAAAGAAAACTGAAAGTAAACCTAGAGGCTGAAATGCTTCACACAGTGCTAAAGCTTTCTTTAGGCACTGAATGCCAGAATGTGTTGGAATTTCAAGTTCCAGCTGGTTTGACCTGTATAAGCAGCAGTATTGCAAAATCATCTGAATTTCTTTCATACATGTATAAAATGATTTCTGCCTGGAATGAACAGTGGAACACGTTCTTGTGACCAGTGTGTTTATGAACTCAGTTTCCAGTTTCCGATTTTTTGAATTTGTTCAGATTTCAAACAACCACATTCAGACTGTAGGCATGTTTGCTTAAATATGCACAAAGTAACAGTAACAAGGCATGCATTTGCTCATTAGGCTTGGAATACCTGGTCAACAGATTACTTTGGCTACAAGGCTAACAGGCTACACAATTAATATTCAGATAAGCTTTATTAGCATGATTTGCTTAAGAAAAACAAATGTACTCAATTTTCCACTGATGTAGTTGATCAGTCGAGTGTTTTGTGTGAATAAACTTCACAGCTACATGCAACCATTTTAGCCAGTCCACGACTGATCTTCATAAAACAGTGGTAAGGAGAACTGATGTCTAATCAGATTCCTCCATATATGTGACAGTATTTGCCAAAAATATCACTCCCACTTCTGAAATGGTTTGAGAAGACAGAACCTTGATGTCTTCAGTCTTCAGTGTGTTCAGTTCAATTCAAAGTCAAACTGAGCCCTTAATCACAGCCACAATTCTGCTCCACCTAAATGATGGCTTATTTATGATGAAACATGAATTTGATAAGAATCGAGATACATTTACACTATTTACACTGTAGTTTGGATAGTATGAATGCTGTGTAGCTAACACAGTGGTTAATCTAGCTAGTAATGCAATTCATTTTTTTAGTGAATTACAGATTGCTCAGTAAAGTAAAGCAGCCACCAAAAAGGAATAGAACAAGATTACGTTTTATGTTGTCAGGTGTACAAGCACGTAGCAAGTGTTGTCTCAGTGAGAAGGCTGTGAAAAAAGCCCAAGTCTGTACCCCAGACAGTATGTATAACATTGCAAAACTGCCATGAACAAAAAGGGATTTACCTAAAATTCACAATGGGAAAGGCTTAGGTTTGGTTCCCAGCCAGTGTGGCTCAGGTCCTGTCTGTGTGCAGTTTGCATGTTCTCCCTGTGTCTGTACTTGTTTCTTCCTACAGTCCAAAGACAAGGAACTTCCTCTTGTTAAGAGCTGACCTTGTGCTCAAAATGAAAATCCCCTTTTCTCTTTGCCCCTAGGTCCTGATAAATAATGGTTTTACCCCCGAGAAGGAGGATTATGAGTTCTGTACCAAAGTGGACAACATGATCATTCCACCAACTGGATATTTTGGCATCTCAGCTGCCACAGGAGGGCTAGCCGGTGAGGGCTGGGTGAAAACTTTCCAATAATTTTATTCATGCTGTGTGCTTAGTCTTGCAAAGAAATGAAAATGAAAAACACAAAAGCCTCAAACATGTATTCAAATATATATATTTAAACATTAAGGATGCACTGTTCCAAAAAGTTGTCTGTGATACTCAAGTGTATGTCATATATCCAATAAAATACACTACAGTTTGCATAGATCCACGTAAAAATGCTCTATGATGCACATCTCTGGCTGTTAATCATTTTATGTGAAATATTGGCAGCACAACATTGAACTTCAGTTCTGAATGGCCAGGAGAAAGGACCACTTACTCACTCTTCAAATGACTGGACTTCTCAGCCAATCAGATTGTGATGTCTGAGTTGTAACATACTTATTACTAAGTATGATTCTTAGTGTAACCAGGTTCAGTGGTCTTATGTTTAGTAACACTGGTATGTTGAGAATAAGATGGAAGTGTAAGGAAAACTTGATTCCCTGAGTAGCAGCTATGATGATTTTTATCAGTTTTCTTTTAGGAACTGTAATTAAAAGACTTACCAATAACACCTGTTTCTATAAACAGAATGACCGTAAACAGTCCACCATACACCGAGATAACCGAAGACACTGTTGGAAACATTTGCTTATAGTTAGGGAGGGACATAGTTATTTCAGAGTGTATTGTAAATTATGTATGCAGCATTTTGCACTTGTAGGATGTCATCACAAAGTATTTTTTCCAATACTTTTAACCTGCAAGAAAAACCAAACACAAGTACTTCGATACAAAATTTGAAGCCGTTTTCATCAACACGACCAAATATGAATTATTGTTTGATTAGCCTTAGGTTTTTTAAATATTTGTATAAATATTTGAATGAATCAAATATTTGAATCCATATGTTCTGAGTTCTATTGAAGTAATTGGCATAATTCAGTTGTGGTCCTCAAGTGTTCGCCTTAGTAACGTTTCTCAGTGGCGGCCCACCATGCCACTTTGTCTTTACTGCCAAAGCAATAAAACACACACCCTTCCTCCCTTGATAAATCGGATCACTCTCCCAACACACACTCTGCTTTTTTTTTTTAATCTTTAACACTCTTCTGTCATTTGGTTGCACTACACCCTTGACAGCAGGACTCATGCATGTACAGAACATTAGGCTTCCTCCGATTAAAACTAACATTCAGCACAGCAGTTTCAGACATGGATGGTATTAATGTGTGTTCCCATCTGTAACAATAGAAGACTTAAATGTCTTTTAGCAACACATGAATATGTTTCTGTATTTCTGCAGATGACCACGATGTCTTATCATTCCTGCTGTTCAGGTTAACAGAGCCTGGACAAGAACTGGTATGTGTGTTTTTACACACGCACACATGCACGCACGCACACACACACGCAAACACTTAAGTGAAGTTACAAAGAACCCTCCATACTTATTTCATAAGTGTTCACCAATTACTTCATTCTTTTGTGGAGCGTAATTGGAGTAGGAGTGTGTGCGGTGCAGTAGGCCTCCACTGAGTTTTGAATGCGTGTTTTGTTTCTTTCTGTGTGTGTGAAGCCCCCACCCGAACAAGAGATTCCTAAAGAGGAGCAGGACAAGTACCAGGAGGAATTCCAGAACTTCCAACAAGAGCTGGACAAAAAGAAAGAGGAGTTCCAGAAGGAGCACCCTGACGTCCAGGGGCAGCCTCGTAAGTGCCCCACCAATTCTAACCTGAAATCTGCCTATTACAACACTAGAATGCTCTTCTTACCGAGCATGTAGTGGACATGTAGGGGGAAATTACTGTTGAGTGTAAAGAACTTTTTGAAAGAAATGTTCTTGAAGAGAGGGCTGATTGAATCAGGCAAAATAAGGATGAATAATGGTGATTTATATAGAACCGCTATGTTGCTGAAGTTCAGGGCTGATTGCACTGTACACATCACTGTCCTAGCGAAACTCTGTCTCCTTCAAATGGTAAATTTACAAGAGAAAGACTTTTTTTTTTTTTGGCCTTTCCAAACTTCATACTGTGTAAGAGGCAACCAGCAAACTTCAGCCCTTTTCACACTCAAAATTATTTTCAGGACACTTTTACACATATGCAGACTTTCAGTGGTACTTTACAGGGACACACACATCGATGTCTACCATGAAAGTCCCAGTAAATAGGAGGCAACATCCTCAGCATAAATGTGAACTGACTGTGAACCTGTCTGTGCAGTTGAGGACCTTTATGAGAGCGTGAGCGATCGCGAGCTTCGTCAGGTGTTTGAGGGACAGAACCGGATTCACCTGGAGATCAAACAGCTGAACCGACAGCTGGCCATGATCCTGGATGAACAGCGCCGCTACGTGTCCGTTATCACAGAAGAGATTTCAAAACGTGGAGCCCAGTCGGGCCAGGTAGGACTGGAATCGGTGTAACATGATCCTCACAGTTTTACTGCAGACTAAATAGGTTTCTGTTACATATTTAGATGTTTATATTATGTGGATGTGGATATGTATATATGTGTGTATTTATACCCACACACACATACATATAAATATGTAAAATACAAAATACTAGTATGTTACTGAATAAATTCTTAATTTAAGGTTAGATTAGTACGAGTGCTTAAGACACCGTCCTGGATAGTGAGATAATCTGTGGTTTCAGGCTCCAAGTCAGGAAATGGACACTGTAATCTCCACACAGCAGGAGGTCCTGCGTAACCTGGACAGCCTGAGGTGAGCTCCTCCATATTAACTTGTGTTTACCATGTGTTTTACCATGTGTTTGCCAAATAGGTCAGTAAATCTGATATTCCAGAAAAAACAAGTGGAATCCAGGGCAATGTGAGTGTAAATCTCTGTCCAATCTGAGTAAAACCAGGCAGTCTAGGTGTCTGAGACCAGTAATCTATCATAAATCATTTTCTCGAACAAAATCCTCCTCAAACCCATTGATGGAAAGCCTCAGCCATGTCGGTACTGGAATACAATGCTTGGCTCTGTGTCTGGCCATTGGCCTAACCAGTCTGTTTAGGCTTCAGTGCTGTGGATGCATTTTTCTCTTCAAGTATTTGATTTTTTTTTTTTTTTATAATTATGGGAATTAATTTTGCTTTACATACTTGATCAATTTTTTCATGAGCTAATTAGCACAGATTGCTGAAGGAACATATTAGATGTAGCGTGATGGCATTTAGTCTTCTCCAGTACTGAGACCTTGAGTATCAAATGTTGAGTGTTGATCTGATGACACATTCCATACCAGCTTGCCCAGTCCTCCCAGTTCGCCTGATCCTCGCAAAAACCAGCTACATCCAGCATACATCTATGTATGTGTATATATTTATTTATGAAGTGATTGTATGTTTAGGATTACTGTATTGATTGCCAAAATACTTGCTAGATTACTTCATAATTAATGAAATTGACAGTGACAGCCTTAATTGCATCTGTTACATCCATTAATGCATGTAATTGGTATTAGGAGTTTAAACTGGATGTTTCTGGTTAGCTTTGGAGAAATGCACTGAACTGAAAAGGGGATAAAAGGGAAAATTACAGTTAAATCTTAACATTTAAAGGCACTGTGCAATTCAAGTTTAGTTATTCATATGATGATCTGGTGAGTTTGCTTTCTTAATCCAGATTAAATATCATGATTTAGTGTTGTGATTGTGAAGAAGTGACATCAGACGTAATTTCACAAAGCAGTCAAACAGGCACTGACCTGTTTGTTAAAGATTGTTGTGCTACTGCTGTTGAGAGTTACAGTGTTGTCACTCTGGATTAGGCCACAATAACAAAATATTAAACAATGGGTGATTTTCATATTACCCTGAGATTAGACTCCAAAATGCGGCATTGAAAACTCCTTAACTGTGAAAATTGAGGATTAGGGAGAACAAAGACAGTTGCCAGAACTCCTTAACTCTCTTATGACCAAACTGCACATTGTTAAACCTTGTTATTTTGTTGTTTTATGAGATTTGCGGGGCTTTGTTTAAAGCAGGGATTAGTAGATTAGGATGTTGTTTTTTGTATGTATATTGCTATAATGAACCCCAAACACATTTTTACATATTTACCAAATATTCTTGAAATCGTGACCCAACTAAATGTACAGTTGCTGAAGAGTGAAGGTAAAAATCAGAAGGTTTTAGTTACTGGCAACCCGAAAATATTATTTTGATTGATCTGTGTGTTGCAGTTTTAAGACTTGCAGGTTAGAGCATTTGCACTCCTGCTACACACGTACCAAGATATTGCATAATTATACACAACTCATTCTGCTAAATAGCCAGCTGCCTCTTCCTTTTAAATTATCATGTTATTTAATTTCAGCTTTGGCTAATAGAAAGGACTGGAACTGTACTAGCCTTCAATTAGTCCACAAGAGTGTGAGCTTCAGACCAAAATGGTTGCTGAAATCACTCATCAGATCAGCATATTGATGCATGTTGTCATTTAATATAAAAAAAACAGTGAATCTTAATGAGTCAGTGTGGTATGGTTGGATACTGGCCTGCATTATTTTGACCTAAATAATAAATAGTTTACTTTTGTTGGATCAGGTGAATACTTTCACTTACAATCTGCAGTAAAAACACTGATTGGTTAGACCAATGTCAGAATAACCTTTTACAAATAGTACCATGTGTCTGTGTGTGTGTGAGAGAGAGAGAGAGGTGTGTTCTCATCAAAGTTCCTCCTCCTGTAAAGATATTCTTTTAGAGATACAAAAATTGTGAACTTTGCTGTATGATACGTTAGTCATTAGTGTTAAGTTTCAATTTGTTCGTTTGGGTTCATCCTCTACATTACTGTGTTCCATGTTGTGACTGATGCAGTGTTTTTTCCCTAAATAGGAAAAACGTGCTGCTACTGATCTGAATCATCTTATAGATTAAATAAAAGGCCTTGACTTTTTTTCTCTGAAGGGTGAATTAATTTATTGACCCTTGTTAGTCCAACAAAATTACTTGCTGGGGACAAAAAGCCTTTTGCCCAATATATAGGTCATTTGGAGTAGATAAAGATTAGATGAAGGGTTTAATAAACGCTCACTTTGTCACTCAAGGGAGATTTATGTCTAATAATTTTTGTTCCCCCTTGAGAAACAAATTTGATTTTGTTTGGGTTCCTTGTGGACCTCTGCTTAGCTATAGCCACAGAGGGCCTCGCTGCGTGTTACTGCAAGAAAAGGCAGCATCTTAACACTGTTCATCCTTAGCGGATTAGACGACAGTCTTTAAATATATCCTTTATACACAAGGACATACATGCTCTGCTTCTGATTGCTTTCTTGTCTGTGCAATTCCCCAAGGAGCCTGCGCTTATGACTTCATTTTCTCGGCCCATCTTTTTAATATTTCACTAATCTCCTCAGACTCGCTAAGACGACTGGTTAGAGGGAGGGTTTGACGACTTGCAACAAGAAAAATGTAATTTAATCAGAGACATGATCTTAATTTAAAGATGTGTTCTTGATTAAAGGGTTAAGCCCTTCTTTTATTTATCTATTTATTTATTTTATTTTTGCTCTTTTAATGCGCACCCCTGAGGACGCCTTGCAGTGTCTTGGGTTGAATCCATCCGTAATGTATGAGAGGTGATTTAATGTACACCCGGTCAAACACAAACATAGGCCACAATATTGAATATGAATGAGAATGTATGTGAGAATGATAATGTACAGTTGAACAGTCAGTCGTGTTCTATCTGAATGCTTGGAAGGGATGTAATTTTGGTCATTTAAGACAAAATGTTGACTTTAATGTGTTTTGACCTTTTAAGTAGTTTTTGTTGGTCATCTTTTTTCTTTTCCATTTTTTTAGGTGAGAAGTAAGCAAAATACTTTGTCTTGCTTTTGTGACTACAACTCTATACATACTTATTCAAAAGTTTGGGCATCCCTAGTCAGATTACTTGTGTTCTTCTATAGGAAGCACACTTCTGCACATTTTAATGCACAATTACTTTTTAGTTGCTAAATTTAACATAATGGGGTGGGAAAAGGTCACATAACCTTAGCCCAGGGTACAACAACATTTTATCAACATGTTAAACGCAACAAATAAATAGAACTTAATTGCATTTTAATTTACAAAAACAAAACTTTAAGTTGGATACCTGTGGAGAATCTTGTAACTTGTTTTGTACACAACTATATATAATTATAAAACTATCCATTTAAGGACTGTATCAGGAATTTTGATAACATTTAAGCAGTGGAAAATGAAAGGATGTGATGGAAAGACCCTTGTCTTGCTCTGAATGGGTATGCCTTAATCATGTGAAATATGTTTAAGAGAGGGAACATGGTTTTAGAAGGATTAATTTAGCAGTCATTGCTGCTTTAGTTGCAGGGTAATTTCATTTCTTGGTGAAATTGAGGGATATATGGCCTTTTGGGAGCATTAAGAAGAGAAGGATTAAAAGCTTAGATTGGGACAATTCACTGTAATATTAAGATTAGGAATTTCATGTCAGAAGAAGTTGGCTGCTGTCATTTGACAGTGTAATCAGGGACACATGCGCTTGCCTGCAGTGATGCTTTCTGACCACTAGTGGCACATGCAGCCTGAAACCTCTTCTGGAAGATGATCTCCAGCACTAAAGCTAGTGTTTAACAGAGGAGTTCATGTGTTTGAGCAGAGAATGTCGGAAACCGCAGCAGAACAGCGTCTGTTAGGAATGAAAGACTACTCTTTTCTGAGATTTTGAGAAGTGTGTGTTTTTTTTCTTTTAAAGTTACACTAGATGGAACCCCAAAAAACACAGTGTGATTCCATTTTTTACACAGACAGAAAGTGGAATCACACTGTGTTTTTATGTATTTTGTATTGTTTAAACTGTGTGTAAAGAGCTCAGAATAGATTAAGTAAAAATGACCAACAGGGACATCACTGTTCCAAGATGAAAGTCTTAAAAGTCAACATCCTGATGTGACCAATACTCATATTGATAAACTGTCAATCAGTAGTTTTAGGTATCGGGTTAATGGAGTGCTTCGGTTTACAGGAGCACATTTTCAGACTCCGTGAAGCAGCTGGCTGTGGGACAGCAAGGAAATGGAGGTTTGGGAACATATGAAACCGTCCAACACTTCAACGACATCAAAGAGCACCTACACGTCGTCAAGAGGAACATCGAGCACATAATCCAGAAAAATGCGGTGCGTTCTTTGAAAGGTTTCCCAGAGATTTTGATGATTTTGATTTCTATTAAAATTTAATCAAACTGCAAACGTGACTGACCTCAAATTAGATAATTGGCTGGATGTTTTGAGTAGGAGAGAAATAAGGGGCTGTTTGTGTTGATTACATGTTAGAGCTGTTTGACTGGACTGAATGAAAGACAAAGAAAGAATTGGCTTTGGATCTGGTCCTTTTTGTATTTTTCTATAGGGTGTGGTCATTTGCATTTAATTTTTAAATATGTATTCTCTTGGATGATGTTGATGAGTGATCTATTTGTTTATTGTTCTGATATCTGCAGGGTCCAGCTGAAAAAATGAAGTGTCCAGAACTACCACCCTTGCCAGCCTGCCTCACCACGGCACACTTTGTGACTTTTGTCGTCATTCAGACTCTCCTGTTTTTTGGATATGTCTTGTACAAGTGAGTACAGCGTAGTGGCACTTAAACAAATTGTATTTATTCTAAATAATTGAACTAAATATTTAATCCATAATAAGTGGAAGTGTGTTCTGATAAGGGCATTGAACAGTGTCATAGCTTAATTGTAATCTAAAATCATTTTGGTGGCACGTTTGATTTTTTTAGTGTATATATTATAAATAAATGTTTGTATAACTCACTCCTCCCTCTCTCTTTCTCCCTTTCTCTTTCATTTTTTCTTTATTTTTCCAGAAGCCAGCAGGAAGCTGCAGCTAAGAAATTCTTTTGATGAAATATCTGATTGGTTACCACAGCACAGTATGTAAATGAGGGATTGTTTTTGTTTGTGTTGTGTTTGTTTAAAAACTAAGTTATTATACTTGAAAACCTGATGTATTTTGTTTGAGAGGTTTATTTCTTTTAATTCTTTTTTTTTTTTTTTTAATTTGATCTGAATTATACAGGGTGTGAGTGATTTCTTCCTTCCATGCGAGTGTAAAATGTTTTGTTTAAGATCCCCAAAAACAGTGTAATATATTCATTTGTGTTGAGAGAATATGTTCTGAATTTGTTTGTCACTCTGTATTACATGGTTTCACTTTAGGAACTCAACCACTGTGCCCCGAACTGTACTGTGGAAACTTGTTCTTTAGAAGCAGAGTGTTGATTGTTTTCCGGGGAATGCTGTATTCCAGTGTTGTAGCCAAACTGCCAGTCCTGCACAAGCCAAGGCTCGGAGCTCACAAATGTGTTTTGAATCTTTGAATCTTTAAAAAAATTCTCTATTTCTTTTGTTTTTTTTTCTCAAACAATTTACATAAACAGAACACAAACTCGCACATTTAATGTTTTGTGTCCTCATGATTTGGAAAGGCAAGATAATGTTGGGTCATTCTGTGTGTACCATTCCATGTGAACAAAACCTTGTTTTTCCATTTTTGACTTTCCTTTTGAAAACTGCCCTTTACATCGCCTGAAAGGCTCATTGTAAATGAACTTTAAGATGTTTTTTTTTTTTTTCTTTCTACTGTAAAGTTACCATTTTTGAGACACAAGGTTTTGTTCGACAGTGTTATGTAGATACTACTGTACTAGGTTTAGTATTGTACCAGCACAACCAATGCTTATATTAAAGAATATTTTGAATATTGTTTGGTAGCAAAGAAAGAAAAATAATTAATTATTTCACTTTTTATGCTTTCATGACCTCAACTCAAAATAGGTCTAGTAATGTGAAAAAGGTCACACTTTTTTATGAAAGTCCCCAGTAGAGTATCTACAGATACTTCCATGGTTAAACTGTCTAGTGAAACTAAATTGATCAACATAAGGACTGGGATTGGTTTGTGTTGAGGAGTTAGGTTAAGGTTGTGTTAGTTAGGTTAAGGTTTAGGATTAGATTTATTGGAGTCTTTAGAATCATTGTTCCAAGTATTTAGTTAAATGACAAGGTAAGCATCACCAAAGCACCTGCAGGGGACTCTTACAATAGAGTGTTACCATTAAAGTATAAACGTCTTAAATTGATTGTCTTAATAGAATGGCATATAATTTCCTTGTTGCTGGAAAAAATGGCCTGACTTTTCCAAATGAAAAAGTACTTTTGGCAGCTTTTTATATAAGATGGTATATTTTAGTATTGAACATTGAATACATTAATCCTTTATAGTCACAAGGAAATTCTCATATGTACCATTTTAAAGAGAATTCAGTGATTTTTTTTTTTTTGTTTGTTTGTTTTTTGGGTAAATTAAGATGGAAGGACCTTAAACACATTTGTGCCAAAGTAAGAACTCATATCTGCTGCTAGGTGAGCACTGCAACAGAGGTTTTTCAAATAAATCTAATAAAAATTTAAAATTTTGTAATTGGGTGACTCTTCAATTAGAGACACAATTGACTTTGGTCAAGCATGTTACTACAATTCAAAGAAACAACTAGTAAAAAATTTTGTTTGTTCATGTACCTGAGCATATTAAGCTGGTTTAATTATATTTCATCAAAAAGTTATTCTTAATCTAGCATTAGAATGTTAGAAGTGGTTTTGCAGTTGCATAACAGCCTAGACTTAACTGTTTTGTTTGAGTAAGATGACGCTCTCTCCACACCATTAGCCATCATATGGGGCCTGTTGTCTGATGTAACTTTAGATTAGTATTCTCCAAGCATGCTGAGCTGCAGTGATGTGCCAAAGGCACATGTTTAAAGTTTGTGGGTGTGTGTGCACGTGCTTCCAACTATGTGGACCCAGTTTGTGGAAGAACCTTTTCTATTCCAGCATGACTGTGTCCCAGTACACAAAGCGAGCTCCATAAAGACATGGCTGGATGAGTTCAGTGTGGAAGAACTTGACTGGTCCGGACAGAGCCCCGACTGCAACCCTATCCAATACTTTTGGGATGAACTGGAATGGAGATTGCGGGCCAGGCCTTCTCATCTAACATCAGTGTATGATCTCATAAATGCTCTATAGAATGAATGGAAACAGAAACTCCCACAAAAACTCCAAAGTCGTGTGGAAAGGCTTCCAAGAAGAGTGGAAGCTGTTATACCTGCAAAGGGGGACCAACTCCATATTAATTTATGTGAAAATGTCCTGTTTGTCCAGATGGGTGAGGGCCAGATGAAGGGTGGCAGTGATGGAATCATCCACTAAATGGCTGGGACAATAAGTAAATTGCAAGGGGCCCTGTGGGTGGGCATTGCTGTACCCCATGACAAGTCCTTGAAGGACTTCATGGTGATGGGTGTGAGTACAAAGGGATGATAGTCACTGAGCCAGGACACTGAGGACATCTTTGGCACAGGGATGATGGTAGTGACTTAGAAGCACTTAGGAAACAAGGTTGCAAAACAGCAAATGTCACCCAGCCAGTCTATGGAACCATACCGTGGGACTGTTGGGGCCCTCTCTTTATACCTCCTGGGTTCATGCTCCTATGGTCGTAAAACCAGTTGTCCATTCCATCAGTTGGGATGACTACTGTATTAGGATAGCCTATAACTGAAAATGGTAAAGGGTAACAGTCATGTCCTCGTAGACAACCCAGGTGTTCAATGCTTTTTCCGAGGACATGTCTTTTTAAAGAAATACCCTTCAAGCAGAGGACAAACAAAGAGGTAGAACGCTATACCATATTTAGTATCAACAGTCATGTCATGTCATGGGGTGGTGTTGGCCTAGTGGGTAGGATACTTGCCTCTGGACCAAAACGTCATGAGTTCGAATCCTACCTTCAGCACACCACCACTGGGTTCCTGAGCAAGACTCTTAACCCCAAATGTACTACATACGATATGTATGACTTAAAATTCACTATAATTCAGCACATCCGTCACAGGCAAGTGGAGATGTCTGTAGCTGGTGATGGCCTGCCACATGCAGCATACATCCCCAGTGGATTTTCCCCAGTGGACTTTGCTGCTCTGAAGGTGGGTTGGCCCTTTCTGTTGTCACCTAATCTAAAGGCAGTGTCTTGGGGTTCTCAGCAACGCGCGAACCTAAGCAGTTATCCACTATGCAGGTATGTGATTATGCTCTTGGACATGTCCCAGTCATTGTGCTTAAAACACTCCTGAAGGACAGAGATGTGTCCTGGCAGCCAGATTTTCATATCTGCTGTGGCACCTACTGCAAAGAGGCTCCCTTAAGCCCTGTAGTTAGAGATGGGACCTCTATAAATCAGATTGTTTATCCAGCACATCTCTCGATCGGATTGAGATCTGAGGAATTTGGAGACCACGTTAACACCTTGAATTCATCATGTTCCTCAAACCATTCCTTAACAAGGTTTGTAGTGTGGCAGGGTGCATCATCCTGTTGAAACAGAGAATTCTGTTGCCGTGAAGAGGTCCAACTGGTCTGCAGCATGGTTTAGGTAGATTGTACGTAAATCTAAATCTAAATCTAAATCTCAAATCTAAATCTGAGTGCAGGACCCAAGGCTTTCCAGCAGAACATTACCCAGAGCATCACAGTGCTTCCACTGACTTGCGTTCTTCCCATAATGCATCCTGGTGCCATCTCTTCCCCAGATAAGTGACACAGTTGTCCAGTAAGCGTAAGTGCAAGGTGACCATTTATAATATGTGAACATACTACAGCACACAGTGTGAACAGCACAATATCTTTCTCTGTATTTAACACATTCATCAAGTGAAGCAGCAGGCAGCCAGGACCTTCTGGTCACAGGGTCAACTCCCTAACCCCTAGGCCACCAGTTTTTGTCCTTACAGCAATGATGATCTTTTTTTATTATTATTTATTATAAAGGAATTGTTGACATTATTTACCAGACTCTCAGGGAGTTGATGTTCAGGCCATGTGTATAAACTTGAAATGTTTAATTTATTCTAAATAAATACAGATAAGAGGCTTGGTGAATGTAACACTTTTATTATTCTGTTATTGAGGGAGAAGAAACCAATCCAAAAAAATGGAAACCAATCCAAAAATACTGCCACTCTTTACATTCTGAAAATAGCATCATACAGAAAACAGATGTGTATAGCTACCCTAACCTAACACTTAAAATATAATGTTTTTATTCTTTGAATCATCTTCTGTATGCCCAAAGATGAGGTTGGTGCTAGATGTGCATATGTGTGTGTGTGATGGCCAATACCCTGTGCTGAGGCTTATGCAAAATAACTGCCCTCGATGAGCCAGAGACATCAGTAAAGGGCTACTTCACCCAAAAAGTGCTGCTAATCATGAATAAAGCCAAATAGGAGCCCATTAGCACTGAGTAAACAGTGATCATGCTAGCTGCCCCCCACTAGCTTCGATTGATTGTTAGTAACATTCGCACCTCTGGGTGAAGTGTTCCTCAAAAGATTAGGGCACAGAATGAAAAGGTCAGAACACTTTCCCTGCCTTCATTTCACTAACCCTCTGCCCCCACCCTCATTAGATGTCTGTAAGGGATTCCCTTAATGGTTAAAACAAGAGAGGGAAATCCTCACACTGGGATGCTTTACAAAGATACACTAAGACCAGATTTGTTTTCTTTGTCTTGACTTGTTGTGTGTCAAGGAAGTTGTTCTCAACCAAACATTTGTATAAACTCAACAAAAAGGCTTAATGGTGTGTGCTATCTGGTTGATTGTAGGATATTAAACAGCTGTAAAGGAAGCACCATTATTTTACGATTTACATTGGTAAAAATGTAATCTTGATCATGTTTTACTTGTGAGCCTCTGAATTAACATAAAGATGAATTTAGACTAGGATAAACTGTGAAGTTGGTCTTGTAGACCGTGTCTTAATTGCAAGTTGTAACAGTCGAACCAGAGCATTTACTTGAGACATTCTGATCATAGATGTATTGTGCGAACGAGGGCAATGTGAGATACCAGTGGGTGCAGTAGCTACTGGTTTTGTTTTCTGGGTTAAAACTTTCAACAAAGGGTGATTCCACCATTTTTTTTAGAATTTCTGTATAATAGGTAAATTATTTAGATAAGAGCATTCAGAGTGGTCTGATGTGAAATTCTTATGAAGTCAGCATCTTTCACAGTAGAGATGACTAGAACTAAACATAAAACATGGTTAATGCCTCTAAAAGCTCAATATGATAAGCATAAGATTAATTTTAATGTACATTATGGTAGCAAAGTACACACAGGACCATGAAAGGCAAAATAATAGCCACAATATACTTGCTTCTTCAGATTTAGCACTATTTTACCATTATCTGGCATAATAAAGGGTCACTAGTGGTTCTCTTGTAGTAAATAAAGTGGCTGTATTTGTGTTGTAGACACTGTTAACAGGTTTCCATTAAAGAACTATTTAAAATCAAACCATTTTGACTGACTTTGTTTCAATAACTGAATTATGTATAAAATTAGGAAATTCTCATTGGGCCTAAATTTTGTAATTTAATAACTAAGTAAATTAATTAAATCTAATTTCATGTTATAATAATAATGAATTATAATTAAAATTAATCCAAATTATTTGAAAACAATAACACTCAAACCTGGCCATGGCACCAGCTGATTAGTGCAAACTGATTAGTGATTATAGCCTTTTATAACAGGGTCTCTGCTTTCCAAGTCAATTTCTGAACCATTATCTCTCTCTCTCTCTCTCTCTCTCTCTCTCTCTCTCTCTCTCTCTCTCTCTCTCTCTCTCTCTCTCTCTCT
>JBBIGA010000022.1:14354187-14369815 GCA_037576975.1 Alestes dentex | reverse complement strand
ATGAAAGGGAACCGGAACACACACACACACACATGCTACACACACACACACACACACACACACACACACACACACACACACACACACGCTACACACACACACACACACACACACACACACACACACACACACACACACACACACATGCCTCTTCAGCTCATCTCAGGTCTAGGGAAGTGAGTGTAAGGGAGATTAGTGGCTTTACAGCCATCACTGTATTCAACAGCACTTCTCTCAGGCTTGATTCAAATGAGCCACATAAATTTGTACTCTCTCTGACTTCTTTGATACAAACTCGTGTAGCTCTACCTCGCTGATCTACAGTTAGAAACTGTAGCTCATCTATTGACATTCAGTTGGAGTTTCTAATGTTTTATCAGTGTTCAGTTTCTGACTGCAGAACTGCTCTTGGCTGGATATTTTACGTGATTGACCACTCTCAAACAGGGTCATGGATTTGTGTGAAAATCCTCAGCAATGCTGATCCAGCACCACACACACACAACCGTACAACTGCCATGGTAGTGTCACAGTCAACAGCAGTCCTGCCCTCTAAACTGACTAATGGTTAAAGGGGTAGAAGGCAGGGTGATAAGTTGCGCAGCAGCAATCTGTAACTGTATACAGAGGATGTATAAAGTAGGTGGAGCTATAAAGTGACAGGGAGTTGGAGTACACATTATAAAATGTATATATACTGTATATATACACATATATATACATATGTAAATGTGTGTTTATTTATATGTAAACTGTTAAGAGGTTTTAAGGTAATATTGAATCAAATATATATATGGAGATGGATAGATAGACAAACTGACTGACTGACTGACTGACTGACTGACTGACAGACAGACAGACAGATCTTTATTGATGTACATGTGTTTATTCTTTTCAACCTCTGATGAGTCCCTTAAATTTTCTGGCCAAATCAGCTGAACCCAATTTGAATAATGTGCTGAAAAAGGAATATGCTGAACTTACTTCACGCAAAGATGTTTTCCTGAATAAAATACATTATATCAGCACAGCCTTAGGTTTTAACAGTAGGTTTTAACAGTAACTGGGTTGCCTGGAGTTTAAGGGGTTACTGTGGGGACATGTGTCCCGTCTGAGATTCAGCATGTGTGATTTTATTTCACATTGAGTGAAAGATGTAGATTGAAAAGGTGGTTCCTCTAAGCCTGTGCAAGGGTCTTTGGGAGGAGTCGCAGGGCCCCTTCAGCCAATCTGAGCCTTCCCAGAGGCACCAGGGGATGAGATACACACAAAAGCCCCCCGACTGAGGGGTCTGTATAAAATGCCCCTGAGGACGCTGGATCGCCAGTATGATCACAAGCTGGACCAAGACGATGCCTTCAGCCTCTGAAGAAATTTCTACAGTACAGCTTCTGAAGTGATTTCCCACAGATTTCTACAGTAGCGGAATGGGCTGTTTTTCCCTCTGCAACAAATTCTGAGGAACAGTTATATCCTCAAGCTTGGAGATCATTTTTGTGAACTTTTTACAGACTGATTTATGGTTTACTACTATAGTTTGGTGTCAGTCATTAAAAGCAAACTAGAAGTTAGGTTGCTGTCGCTCACTGGAAGAAACTTTCCAGAATTCTCTCTTTTATGTATTTTTTAATTATTATTTTTTGTGCTGTTTGAGCAATTTGGTAGCTGACAGTAACCGGAAACAACTTTGTCCAGTGTTTCTTTTTTAGATTTCATTTCATTTTTATTTATTACTTTATTTTTGTACTACAAATTCAATGCGCCTTGTCGGAGTGCAGTGTCAGAGCATGGAGGAGCAGCTGTCCCCACCAGCACATTTGGCGCGTGCTGCTGGACCCCAGGCCAGAGTCCACAGCATTGAAGCCATCCTAGGCTTCAGAGAGGAGAAGATGCTACAGGGTGAAACCCGAGGTGCTACAAAAACGAACACAAACTCCGAAAGCTTTCAGAGTGAGTGACTTCTAGAACAGCATTATACTGTATGGGGTCTTCAGTAATTCCTATAAAACCAATGGGTGGGTTCTAAACTTACATAAAGATCCTTAACTTCTAAGGCATATAAACTTTTTAATTGTCAGTTTAAATATTGAGTTGACTGAATAACTGCACTGTTGTACTGTACTATACTTTACTGTACTGTATTATACTACACAGTACTATAGTATAAATTGGATTAATATGGTGAATTAATTTTCTAAACATTCAGAAACTATTATCGTTTTCAGTAATTATAAAACCAACAGCTAAGTTCTGAACCCACATAAAGACCCTTAACATTTAAGGGAATTGAATTAAACAAGCAAGTGGTTAGTGACATCAACACAAACCCAGATTGTAATGATATAAACTGTAGGGAATCTAAAACTTAAACTAGAAGGAAAATAATTTTTCAGTTTTTTAGAATGTTAAGGATGATATTCTGTTCATTTTGGTTGTTTTATTCTCTTCATGTATTAATATACAAACAGTGGCACTATGTTTGTGTGCACTTAGGGACACATGCAGTGTTCAGTGCATCCCTGGGGCAGCATTTATGCCCCAGTTGAAATTTCCTTAAGAATAAAAGTTTAAAACTTTTAGATTTTTGGAATGTTTGAATTAATCATAACTGAGTTTAATAACATTCAGTCCATTTTGGAGCTCCTTTTAAATCTTTTATGTCAATGAGTTTGTGTTTGTGCATGTGTGTATAGATGCCCCTTCAAGCCCAGACCGTAAAAAGCATCGGCGGAACAGGACCACTTTCACTACGTTCCAGCTTCATGAGCTGGAGAGAGCCTTTGAGAGGTCACACTACCCGGACGTTTACAGCAGAGAGGAACTTGCACTGAAGGTCAACCTGCCAGAGGTGCGCGTCCAGGTGAGTGTGTTAAACTTATTGAAAGGGGGGGGGGGGTGGAAAGAAAGAAAGAACGAAAGAAATAATTAAAACATTTAAAAGCTGATAAACAGATACAGAAAAAAAGACATAATTTAAAATGTAAATAAATTAACTTAAAATAAATGCAACAAAATGTGAGGTCCTTTGTTATGAATTCCAGATTTACCGATCTGAGGGATATTATGGAGGAATAAAATGTATTACAGAAATATTTTTTCATTACTATAATATAAGATGCACAAATTTATCCAATTCAAACATGTTAAGATGATAATCCTTAGTTTGGCTCAGCAAGTTTGAATGTATTTTTATTTATTTTAACCCCTTGAAATGTAGTTTTTTAGTTTTAGCAAAAACTAAAATATGTTGTAACAGAAGCCTGGGCATTTAAATGACTAATATCATACAGTAGGCAATCTTGTTTAAATATTAAATCTACTCTAATATTAAGTGCAACAAGCACAAATCCCCACGATGAAGATTTAAACAACAGAAAAGTGTTAACAATGTTTTTGTAGGGTTGTTTTATTTTGCACATTATTAAATATCCCATTGTGATGTCACAATCATGTTTAATTTTCCAACAATCAATTTCTAGAACTGAATTCTGGAACCACACTTCACAACTGTCAGTTACATTGATATAGTAATTTGATCACTTGTACAATGGTAACATAATTTATTCCAGAATCACATGTAACCAAATCCCGTTAATCAGTGTCAGTATTAAATTTAATTAAACCATAAACACCAGTGTTATAAAGTTTTGTAGCTGCTTCTTTTTTGTTCTTATTATACTATTATTAATCTCTATTTGAATGAATTTCCTAAAACCACAACAGTTTTTGTAATGTTTCTGCACTGATCATTGTTATATTATTATGAATTACAAATTATTCAGTAGCCAGTGTGTAAGTTATAAGCTGTACCGGTGAAGAATTGAAGTGCAGTTCCCACATCTGTAGTGTTTGCTTGGCTACCACAGACACTATATGTCACGTGTTTCCCTATATTAAAAAATCAACAACAAAATCCACAAATACAGTGGGCATTGGAATTGCTTAAACCAAATAAGGATTTTGAGCACTTTATTCAAACTTTGTTCCTTGCGGCCCTCCAGGTGTGGTTCCAGAACCGCCGAGCTAAGTGGCGTCGTCAGGAGAAGCTGGAGGTCAGCTCTATTAAGCTCCAGGAGTCGTCTGTACTGTCCTTCCCCAGACCAGGTGCTCCAGGGCTGGGCGGTGGCGGTCTGCCGCTGGACCCCTGGCTTACAGGGCCCATTTCAGCTCCGATCTCATCCCCTAGCTCACCTTTGCAGTCCCTGCCAGGCTTCATGGCCTCTCAGCCTACCAACTACACCCCTCCACCTTTCCTGAGCCACTCTCTGCCTCACCTCAGCCCAGTGTGTCCCCCACCACCCCCACCGGCCTACCAGACCTCAGGCTTCATGGACAAACTTAGTCTGGAGGAGACAGACCCACGCAACTCCAGCATCGCATCACTGAGGATGAAAGCCAAGGAGCATATTCAGTCTATGGGGAAGACCTGGTAGAACATTATGGAACATTACAGACTGTAACCCTACACTGTGACACACTGGTCCTGTGCGGATCCTACAAACCCATCCTGATGGTGTTTTTGCTCTAGAACCCATTAGAAGCCTGAACGGGAACACTTTTGGCCTTGGACAAATTTCCCTGTTTCATTTCAGATGACAGTCAAAGCAGAGGCTTCACTGTATATCTACTGAGGTGCATTCAGAGACTATTTTTGAGACATTTTTGCCCTATTTTTATACTATATCTTATTTTCTTGCTTAGTAAGAGCAAAAATAAATGATATTTCCTTTAGCTAAATGCAGACAAATGTACAAGTCACATTGCGCTCACTCCATCATGTCTCATGTGTTTTAGGTTTGGTCACATTGCCATGTTTCACTTTGCTGTGACCCCAATACAGTTTATTTATTTTTCCCAACGTATTCTGTTTTTTCCCAGAA
This sequence comes from Alestes dentex, assembly GCA_037576975.1. Lineage (NCBI taxonomy): Eukaryota > Metazoa > Chordata > Actinopteri > Characiformes > Alestidae > Alestes > Alestes dentex. The sequence goes on along the minus strand of JBBIGA010000022.1, from coordinate 14,364,935 downwards.
TTTTTGTAATACTCTCATGTGCGTACGTTGAGCCAATTTACTGTCAAAATGTTTTATTTTGCATGATTTGTACATATTAGCTGTTCATTAAATACATTTTCTTGAACCTGTGGTCATTCGTGCATCACTGCTGAGTATCTAAAGAAAATTAGCTTATTTATTTGTTTGTCCGTATTTGTTAAGATATTCATAAATTTCGGTGCTGAACAACAAAGTATATAAACTGTAAGCACATGTTACTATAAAATGTTCTACATTATTGATTAATGATTTAGGTCATAGAAAAGATAAACACATGCTTGTGTGGGTTTAAATTGTTTGTTTGGATTACTAATTTCATAAACAATATACAGTTTAAGAATCGTAACTTCTCAAGCTGTTAAATTAAAGACCATTTACTTTTTCTGTCTCTTTCTCTTTCTCCCACTCTCTGCCCCACTCTCTCATCTTTCTTACTCTCCTCTTTCTTGCACACTCTCTCTCTTACATGCACACACCACAATTTTTATTTTGCTTCTGCTTCCCCTTAGTGGTCACTGTAAGCAGCACTGCTGGGGAAAGAACACTCACATTTAACAGTATTTCTGTATAACAACAACAACAACAACAATAATAATAATAGTAACAATAATAATAATTATTATTATTATAATGATGATAATAATTATAACAATAATAATAATAATATTAATAATAATAATAATAGAATGCAGGTGTTTTACATTTATGTCTTGCAATCTACAACCCACAAAAGCACTGAAACTACTCTTGGGTCTTCCAGTCACAAGCACAAACAACTGCAGGCGACCAAACACAACATGAAAATGTTTGCTTAGAAAGAGAGCTGCAGTCCTGGCAAATAATTTTACAAACAGTGATTGTGTTTGTCACAGTAATCTACTCTACTCTATTGATAAATAAACTATTGAAATATTACAAATAAAGTCATTCAGCCATCAAGACATGTACAGGAGGGTATGTCATTGTATTAAACCGATGGAAGCTCTTAATCGGCCACCCTCATTGATCAGAGCACAAATTCTGGTGTTTACAACTCAGCATGACTGGGAAACCATAATGCCATTTCCCAGTTACGTTGAGTTGTAAATACTAGAATTGAAATACACTGTTAGGAAGAGTCTCTGAGATAGCTAAGCATTTTCAGTAGCAGTAATGGGAGGGGGAGTGAAACATGATCTTACTGGCTGATATTATTTTTCCCACACCTGGTGCCCAGTGATATTATCATGTGATATGATGAATCACACTAAATGTGACCATAGATGAGCATCAACAATAACTTTAAACAAGTTATAATAGGTCTATGGGCTACAAAACATGTTCATTAAGTTCTTTGCACAAAATCACTCTCACATAAAGAGACTCACCAGCTTTATTCTTGACAGTTTCAGTCCCTTTCAAAATGAGCCGTTTAAGTGCTCTGTCAATTTTATGCAAATAAGCCGTTGCTGGCCACGCCCCACCCATCCGATGCTAACACTGCGCTTAACACAAGTGAAAATGGCAGAAAACAGAGGCGCTATCCAGCCCTATATGTTCGACCCCGAGTCGGACCCAGAGCAAGATGAACCCAACTCTTCATGTGTGACTTGCCTTTGCCTGTAGCCATAGCCCTCAGCGTCTTATGCATACTCCTAAAACCAGCAGACAAAAAGGGCAGATCTTCAACTAATCTAGTGGGTGGGGGCTCAATAGGTGAGGGGTGGTTCTATGCAAATTTCCTCATCCTGACTTCAGGAAAAGGGAGCTCCAAATGGCTCATAGAAAAATATGATTCCTGACACCAAAATCTTTCAGTTGAGTCACAGAAAATGGATCTATGTTTTTGCACTTGGAGTGTTTATAGGAGCAGTAGAGACCCAAATGGAAATACAAAAGGATGCAAAATTATTTTTTTTCTAATATTTTTGCTGTGCTGTCAGGCGGAGGCAGGTAATACCGCAATGTACTACACAGCACTATTTAGTAGTAGTAAAAAGAATGTAGGTCCCCGGTCAGCGGACGCTAGAGGCTGGCAACGCATAGACAATGGGGGTTTGAGTTCTACACAAGCAGTTTTGGCCCTCGAGCCCTTTGTTTTGTTTTGTGTTTCAATAAAACCCCATCGTGAGAAATGGAAATCCATGTCTGCACCTCAGTTTCAGAGTGGTGCTACCTGTATGTGACAGCAACACATTTTCATACCAGTGTCATTGATTACAAGTAAAAAAATGACCCAATATGTCTTAACGGTATAACACATTCAAAATAAAAGATAATTAATTACTGCAGTTTTTATTTGGTTAAATTGAATATTTACTGCATTTCTGTAAATCTCGTCCAACAGTAGCTATAAAGTATGCTTTTCTGCATGTAACGACCCTCTCCATTACCCATTTTAGAACCTTTTTTTTTAACCAATTCAAACCAGTTATTGAGTCAATCAAATGGCATATGTAGCAGCTACAGTCAAGTTTCTTTTATTATATCATTATTAGTTGATGCAAAACAGAGAGTGCCTTACATCTCCATTATCAGCTATTCATTTGTTGCAAATGAGCCGAGCAAACAGAATTGAGAACAGAGCGTCAGGTTGGTGCACTTAAGCACATAAAAAGAGAAACTCCAATTAACATTTCTCATTGTGCAAAACCCCGGTGTCTATAATTGGGCACTTTTGTAGTGATGGACAGCTGAGAGAACATGGCTTATTCGTCAACACTGTTCCGCCAGGTGACACAGGGACACCCATTACAGCCCATCACTGATAAGTGACCACTTGACAGCTATAGCTTTCAGCTAATCAAAAAAAACACAAATGTTAATTGAAAATGAATTTATTGTATGACTGTAGACACGGCACAGCTGAGATCCTTGAGTCTCAAGTCTTTGTCTGAGAATTTTAGTCTTGTTGTTAACTCCAGGCAATGCATTGTAGAAAAGTAAACCTTGGCTAAAAACCTGGCATGGCTTCAGATAATGAGTCTTTCATTATAAAAATGTCTGGCGGGCATGAAGTGCCACATGACTTAAACATGGCATTTAAATAACTTGAGTTGTATTGGTCAGTTTGTCTGCTAGCAAGCATAATTCCTAATCTAGCTGACATTCTACAAAGTTTTAAGAAATGCGGTCTGTCATTTACTAAAACCTTACTAGGATTAGCTGGCATCTTTAGATAAATCAAATGCTGTGCCAGCAAGCATCCTTTAGTTAATCTATTTTGCTACTGTACTTTGTGTCCAATGTTTTCTATAATGAAAGGCTAGTTATACAAGATGAATAAGAAGCTGACAGATGTGTATGTATGTATTTTATCACTTCTGTACTCTTTTCTTTCTGCTTTCTTCTTTTGTATTGTATCTACTTTTGTATCTACTTGCTAGCTGTAACAATGTAAATGTCATACCAGTGGGACTAATAAAAGGGTATCTTATCTTTAAAGATTACATTTTTGGAACAATATACTGACATCTAGTGTATGTATACTGCACTTCAGCTGGGGGCCAATGATTCTTCTTCAATGCTGTCATGAGTAAGAGGAATAAACACTAATAGAGAATCAGTTTGTGGTCTCACAGAACTACATAAATGAGCAGAAGTAGTTGTTTTATATATATTTTTGTTCTATAATGCCAGGTTTTTCCTTTTTACACTATTTACAAACATTTCACCCCTTTGCATTGTGTGAACATTTCAGGATTAATGGATAAGAAAAATCTACCCAAACATACATGTAAGTTTAAAGAACGTTAACATTTTTCATGACAGGTGCATTGTTATTTGTATGGAAAGGATTTAGACATTAAAATGCATGGCTTTTCTGTCTCAGTCCTACACCTGTGTCATGTTACAAAGAATTTATGTAAGCGCCTAAATACTGAGATGTTTACGGATAATGAGGTTTAAGCTGTATTTTTTTCTTTTCTTTATTATTTTTAACAGATGGTAAGATCAGTAGATATTGATCAGCTGGTATACTGATCTGTTGCCATGTGCATGTAACCCTACTCAGTTTCTTTGAATCACACTGAAGTGTATTCAAATAGTTCAAGCTTTATTGAATGATTCATTGAACATGACTCACATTACTAGTTTAAAAGAAATAAATTAATGTGGAGGCCTATCAAACAAAATAATGATGATACTGATTTCATGTACTTGGTGTTACAGATTTACATACAAAAATATAACTTGTGCTTATCTGATAACAGAGGCAGTGCAGAATGAAAAGACTATAATGCATATTACTTTATTTTTCAAACAGACACAGCTGTGATGCACTGTTGTGTTTTAGGTGTTGCAAACTACAAAGAGTCTTTGATATATCAGGATCTTCAGCTTGTGCTGGCATCTCCCAGGTTTAAAGCCAGTAGCAAAAGCTTTGTTGCCTATGAAAAAGAGAGAAGAACATTAAATAGTTAATTATAGGGCAAATCTACCATGAACAACATGAAAATCTCCAATCCAAACAATCCATGGCTTGTTGGTTAATTGATGTAGCAAATACACTTAGTTTCATTTTTTAAATATTTATAATAATTATTAAAACAGATCAGGTACATTTAAGCAACAAAATGCTTGTTATTCATGCACTTTATTTAAAAACAAAATAGCACATATCTTTTGCACATATTGTATACGTTTAGGTCTTACGTTTAGGTCTGTTGATTGAGTAAACATTATCAGTTTGGAATACCCTTTTGAATAAATTTGTGGAAAGATATTTTTATCTAGATATTTGATTACAATTAACTAAATAATCATAAGATTAACCCAAAATCAAATTAGTTGTTAGATGTAGCCATACTAAACCCCTCCATATTAGGGGTTGGCAAAATGACGATCTGATGTCGTTACCACAGGCAACAAAGCATATGAATGGGTGTGACACATTTGGCTCTGAGCATTAAGAAATGTTAAATGTGCATTGTTAAAGCAAACTCCTAATTAAATAGGCTCATAGAAAAGGTACATTTTTTAATTTGATCATTTAATTGATGGTAAAAACAAGTACTCAAACTTAATTAATTGCAACAACACAGGATTGACAGGATTTTTTCTTATAAAAACAGAAACAGAAGCCCTACTTTTCTTTTCACCTTTTCTCGCTCTCGCTCTGTCTGTTCTTTCAACAGCTTCCTCTGCTCCAGCGCCATCTGTTGTCTCAGTCTGGTGTCTCTCTTTCTTTCTCTCTCGCTCTCTGGTCTAACTAGAGCATTGATGAGTGCCTGCAGAAACCCAGAAGGCTGTGTGTGTTCCTCAGCTTCTGCTAAATACCGCTCACCCCCACTGTCTTGTTCTTCCAAGCCCAGTGGATCCTCTATACTCTTCTTCCCCATCAGATGACCTGTTGGAAAATTAGCATTAGTTGTTAGAGGACAGATATGACTCAGAGCTAGTTAATTCTCTAAGACGAGGATGATGTCAAAACACAAATACCCTCATCTAGTCTACTGTCAACACAGTTTAGAGTCAATGCAAGCTTTTGCCATCACCTGAAATAGACAGATAAGAGAAGACGGTCTTTGGCAAGGACAGAGCAGACAACATTACAGATAAGTTCTTGAAAACAATACAACCCAGGCAACCTTACATGTATGATCCTGAAAAACTAAAAGGAGTAATTTAATAAAGAATCATTTGTTTACTGTTTCCAGCCTAATATCATGTAGTATATACAAAGACAATTTTAATCTGTTTACTTCAGCACTTGCCCCTTGGCTTCTATTATAAATGTCACCAAAACAACGTGTTTTCTATTCTTCTCAAAGCACAGGGAAATTACTTTCTTGGTGGTCTACCAAATACTAAAACAGACAGTGATTCTTTCAACTGAAATGGATACCTTTCAGGACCATTCCTTTCCTGAATCATATTTATAAGGGCACTGTCCATTCTATGGATAAAACTCCACCTTTTAGGAAGTATCTCACATTTCTAAAAAAAATAAAGCAGCCTGCCACTGTTTTTTATATGCTAAACTATTTATATAATGAACAAAATGTACTTATTCTCACTGGGAGATTGGAACATGTCTCAAGTCTCAGTGCACATAAGTTGTAATACAGCCTGCTGCTTTCTGCAACCATACAGAGTGGCCAAAATGCTGGACAATCTCATACAGGACAACAGCAGTTACAATGCCACCTGTCAAAGGGTGGGAGATATTACGCAGCAAGTGAACAATCGGTTCTTGAAGCTGATGTGAAAAATGGGCAAACTCTGATGGACGGATGACTGGGTCAGTACATTTACAAAACAGCAGGTCTTGTCAGGTGCTCCAAGAATGCAGTGGTCAGTACCTACTAAATGTGGTTCAAAGAAGGACAACTGGTGAACTGGTGATAGGATCAAAGCTCACTGATGTGGTGTGATCTTACAGAAGAGCCAAACGTTCACACAAAACATTCATGCTGAGTCTGACAGAAGGGTGTCAAAACATATAGTACACCACATTCAGAGCTGCCTGGGTGGCATGAGGATTACGTACACAATATTACACTGGTAGTAATAATAATGCGGCTGATCAATGTATTTCCAACTACACTCATGCAGTCAGTGTATTCTAATTCTTCATGTAAAAATCTTTCTAAAATCTAAATGCACATCCACAGGCAGGTAGTTCAATGTTGAATTCATCTGAAAGTTTCCACTTCCATGCAATCTCCAAACAGCCAATGATATATACAAAGACCAGAAATCAACTTAATTCATGAATCACATCTACTAAAGACTCAGCTCCAACACCAAACAGCATTTCTTTAACATCCTCCAGCTTTCCTCACAGTCTTGTTGCTCTCCACCCTAATTTAACAAGAGTGCTGGTCAATCAAGTCACACTAGTCAATTTCAAACATCAATATTCACATTTTCCTCATATTGCTGTGAGTAAGGTTTTTTTTAGCATGCAATTGTTAGAAATGTGTATTGTATACATTGTCTTAGGACAAATGAACAATTACACCTGTCGGATGTTCAACTGTATATCTATATATAAATATTTCATTATTATAAAAAAAAACAGAAAAAAGTGGCAACTTCTTAGCAACTGATTATAAAGGGATGTTTTGAAAGCTTCACTTGCCAAGTACAAGCATATCACATTGTGAGCAAGAAGAGACTTTAGATCCAATTTAAATTTAAAGGTGAGCTTCCTTCAGAGTTTTTAAGTCTCTGCTGTCACCTTGTTTTAAATATTTGACATGCTCTTCAAAATCAACACAAAAGTGCCTTGTAAAAAGGCAGTAAGTGTCCCATTATTACATTAATGCCTCTCATCTAAAAACACTAAAACTCTCTGCAGTTATGCTTCTTCATGAAGCTGCTGTGCACTGGGTGTTACTGATTATGTGTAAAGGAGCCTGAGTTAATCTGCCAAATGCCCTTTAAAGCGGTAAAGCATGGAGGCAAATCTGCAGCATTTACACCCCCATAACCCTCATAAAGCGCCTGGAGAGCTCTTCACCCACCCTCTTCACACTAAAGCAAAAACCATCCACACTGGCAAAAGCAGCTCAAGTCTCTGCAGGAAAATCAGAACGATTTAGAGACCTGTTATATGCTATATGATACAGCACTGCTTCAAATTTAAAAGCAACAAAGGATGAAATGCCCATGATAATACCATTCATTCAGAGCCATGTCAAATTAATACCTTCCTTGGGTTACATTAGACATATCAAATGAAATATTAAGTAACAGATAACAAAAAAGAAACAAAAAAAAACAACGGAACTCTTCCTCAGATCATGAAATATGAGGAATTAAACACACAAAACCACATTCTTTGTGTTATAAAACCTGAAACAGAAGTTATAATTGCACCTTTAACAGTTTATAAACATAAAATTAAAACATATGTAGAGCAGCTTGTTAAGCTTATAGAAGAGATAATGTAAACAACAAGAAAGAGAAAAAAATCAAGATAAAAATAATTAGAAGAATTTAAAATGAAAACAATATAAGGAAACGTAAGAAAAGGTCTCAAAGTTAAAAATGTTTAGAGAAAAACAGCTGTGCGGAAAGTAGACCTAGATTGAAGTTTGTTTTCTATGAGAATTTTCCATTCTACCTTAAATAGGGCATCAATTAACTGTGCAACCAGTTAAGGTGGATCTACAAATTAGAATAAGAACCTGGCAATAAGAGACTTCCTATCTCAACTTTTCGTGCCTCCTTAAATAATCAGCGATTACATTCTACACCTTTAACAAGCTGTGGAGCAAGAAACAAGACTTCAGACATCTCAGAGAATATGACAACACAAAAACAGAGAAACTTCAACCTTAAACAAAATATATTTATAATTAAGGACAAAAAGTATTTTCCTCACCTACTGCCCAGTGGTTTCCTCGTGGATACACTAATTTTTCAATCTGTGCATCATTTTCAGCATGAGCATCACAAACTATGAGAACTAAAATTGCAAACACTGGCATGGCGAGTCTGGGTCTCCAAGCAACGCACATAGCGCGGGAAAACGGTCGGACAAGTGAAAATAACGGTCGGACAGGTGAAGAGTCAAAAGTTTTTTCCAAGCTGTCCTCTTGGTGGCTGGGAAAAAAACAAAAACGTGTGAACTACCTGTGGACGAGCATCATCAGCTCATTTATACGAGACTGTGACGAATTGACTGAAACCCCTGAATGACGTGAGAAAAGTCGGATTGATTAAAAAAATTATCATCAGCGACGTTGGCGTAAGTTACAGCCGCCCCTCCCTTTGCAGAAATGGCTCAGACCAACATGTTTTTTTTTTTTGTTTCCACACCCCTATTCGTGTTCCTGCGCTCTGATTGATTAATGCAGTTACACGTCTTGCGCTGATTGGCTAATAGATCGGAGTGGCAAGCAAGATATCCAATCATATTGCAAGAGGGCGGGCGCCTGCCCAAAAATGGGTAGAAAGAGCAATAATGACCATAATTGCGTTCTGGAGCTATTGTGTGATGTGTCAGCAAAACGTCATTTCACATTTTTTGTACTCAAAAATATAATTTATATTAATAGCTTTTTCGACACTTCTACTTTTGTCTAATCATGCATCCTTTTATCAGTTGATGGACACCATAAAAGGCAAAGACGAGTCATTAAAAGCATTTGTTTTCTGAGCAAGTTCATGACCTTGAGTTCTCATACAATGATACACACATAATGAATCAAATCACGAAGTAAAAGAAAATTACTACTATTAGTACATTTTAGATTAATAAATCAATGTTAGATGTTAAAAATTAATTTTAAAAAAGAGGCCAGCCTGTGCCAACATACTAAATTTCCTTTTATTTCCTAAGTTTCTTATTATTGTTTGTTCATGCTTTTGTTTTTATTTACAGGGCTGAACGTGTGATGCTGAGACAGATCAAATACAGATCTTGTGAGTAACTTGTCCTAATTATCCTTAATACTGTTGAAATGTTTTTCCATTACCCAGAGCTTTGTTGATCAAGCTGCCATCAGTAATATTAATTTTGTTTGTGTTGCTAGCAATCTCCCTACCTTTTAACCACCGAAGGCCAGCAGTGGAAACACCAGTCTATGACAGATGAAGAAATGAAATGATTTGTGGAGGGCAAACACTGTTGCTTATGCTCGCTTTCATCGCTGATGAAAGACCTTATTATACACATGGATAATCACACAACTGCTCATATTGTTCTCTTGAGGAAGGTGGTACAGTCCACATGAGCTGTCAATGCTGCGATGATTGGATCCTATGGAAAAACAAACCAGCTCATGAACCAGAGAAAATTAGGTGTTCATTCACTCCTGAAACCCCCCACCACAGACCAGTGCTTTGTCCGTGGGTGATCCCATCAGTGTGTCACTTAATGATAAAGCCAAAGACACACATGCAAAAGAGTGACCTTTGGTACGTTAAGGTTGGGGATTCCTTTAAGGCACTGTCTTTTCAGGACAGGGAGAAGATACCTCACAAACAAGCTATTGTCTGCTGTCTTCAAGAAGCGTTATTTTCAGGTTTTTGTGCTATATTAGACATACGAGATAAGATAAGATAAGACAAGATAAGATAAGATAAACCTTTATTAGTCCCACAAGCGGGAAATTTGCATTGCTACTGCAGAAAGTGGACATAAATGTAATAGAAGCAAATCAATATAATAATATCTATACAACACAACAGTGTAGGATAAAAAGTACACTATTCGAATAATACAAAAATATTAATATTGGCATTTGTGTGTATTGTGTGTACATTGGAGTGTCCTCGGTTGTTTGGTAGCAGCAGACATGAACAAAAACAGTAATAATGCACCAGAAAGGTTCTACATTGTACACAGTAACATTTCATCCCGAAAGCTGCACACATGGCACCAGAACATAAGTGCCAATCAGGACAATGTGAGAACCAGAGGAAAGTTCTAAGTGCCAATCAGGACAATGTGAGAACCAGAGGAAAGTTCTAAGTGCCAATCAGGACAATGTGAGAACCAGAGGGGAGTTCTCTGTGCCAATCAGGACAATGTGAGAACCAGAGGGGAGTTCTCTGTGCCAATCAAGGCTAATCAGGACAATGTGAGAACCAGAGGAAAGTTCTAAGTGCCAATCAGGACAATGTGAGAACCAGAGGGGAGTTCTCTGTGCCAATCAGGACAATGTGAGAACCAGAGGGGAGTTCTCTGTGCCAATCAAGGCTAATCAGGACAATGTGAGAACCAGAGGAGAGTTCTAAGTGCCAGCCAGGACAATGTGAGAACCAGAGGAAAGTTCTAAGTGCCAACCAGG
>JBBIGA010000022.1:14335047-14354087 GCA_037576975.1 Alestes dentex | reverse complement strand
ACAATGTGAGAACCAGAGGAAAGTTCTAAGTGCCAATCAGGACAATGTGAGAAACAGAGGAGAGTTCTAAGTGCCAACCAGGACAATGTGAGAACCAGAGGAAAGTTCTAAGTGCCAATCAGGACAATGTGAGAAACAGAGGAGAGTTCTAAGTGCCAATCAGGACAATGTGAGAAACAGAGGAAAGTTCTAAGTGCTAATCAGGACTATGTGAGAACCAGAAGAGAGATCTAAGTGCCAATCAGGACAATGTGAGAATCAGAGGAAAGTTCTAAGTGCTAATCAGGACAATGTAAGAACCAGAGGAAAGTTCTAAGTGCCAATCAGGACTATGTGAGAACCAGAAGAGAGATCTAAGTGCCAATCAGGACAATGTGAGAATCAGAGGAAAGTTCTAAGTGCTAATCAGGACAATGTAAGAACCAGAGGAAAGTTCTAAGTGCCAATCAGGACAATGTGAGAACCAGAGTAAATTTCTTAGTGCTAATCAGGACAATGTGAGAGCCAGAGGAGAGATCTAAGTGCCAATCAGGACAATGTGAGAACCAGAGGAGAGTTCTAAGTGCCAATCAGGACAATGTGAGAACCAGAGGAGAGTTCTGAGTGCCAATCAGGACAATGTGAAAACCAGAGGACAGTTCTAAGTGCCAATCAGGACAATGTGAGAACCAGAGGACAGTTCTAAGTGCCAATTAGGACAATGTGAGAACCAGAGGAAGGTTCTAAGTGCCAATCAAGACAATGTAAGAGCCAGAGGAAAGTTCTACGTGCCAATAAGGACAATGTGGGTTCTAAGTGAATAGTTTATATAATCTGCATAGAAAGGTAGTGGCAATAGAATGAGAATGGGAAGCTTGGAGGCAGCTGTTTTGGCTGGAGGAGTGTAAAGCCACCCTTGGCGCTCTGAAACAGTGGAACTGTGTTCTCTGTTGTCATGGTGCTCCTGCCAGTAGCCTTGAGATGAGTTGGAGTGGAGTTTGTGATCCTAATCATCTATCAGTACCTGACCTCCCTAATGCTCTTGTGACTGAGTGCAATCAAACCCTCACAGCAATGTTACAATATCTAGAGTAAAGAGTGAGGCTGTTGCAGTACATTTTCTTGACACATTTCCTTATTTATACCAATTTAAGTGTACTTTTCACTTTAAAAATGATCTGTGTCAAACGATCTGTGTCATGATGTGTGTCAAACTGGACTATCTCAACAACACAGTTCTGAGTTTTCTCCACTAGATGTCAGGATTTATTTTGAATTACAGGGTTTTAAAGCCTGCTCTGATCTGAAGTCTCCCATAAATTATTATTAATATTTTTATGGTTTCCAACAGCACTAACAACCTGTTGTTGTTATTCCAAGTGAACAGCTGATTAAGATATTGTTGTCTTGAAAGTAAATTATTTAACCCACAGCAGTAATGATTGGGTTTGTATGCATTTCAACCATTTAATTGTTAAAAAATTGAAAGAAACATGGGAGGCTGTGGGGTAGGGGTGGCACAAAACCGGTAAATAAATATCCTGACATTACGTCCCTTTGACATGTCACTGTCATGCTCAACCTGAGTGGACATATTGAAGAAACACTCAGAACCAGGCATTTAACTGACTACTATGAATAGAACACTAGCCTAATAGAAAGAAAAATATATATTATGCAAAAATAGAAATCCCTTCATTCTGAAGCATGTTTTTGTTTTGACTGTGGTCCTATTCAGTCTCTTGAAAATTAAAAACTGCACAGGTTTAATTCAGCCGGCAGATGCAGAGGCCTCAGACGCTTTTGAGGAGCGTAGTTATATATTAAAGATGAAAAGGTCAGGCGTGCAGATTTGACAGTGCTGCGTAGGACATGCCCAAGGTTAAGTGTCACTGAAAATCTTGTCATCTACTTGGGTACAGCATTTCATGATCGGAAAATTACAAGCTGTGGGCTGTTAGGCCTTCACTACAGTTTAGGAAACTAAAAAAAAATCACATGATTTTTGGTCCCCTTTAGAGGGTCAAATTTCCAGTTTATTAGATGGCTGAGTTGTGTTAAAAGGCTGTCAGATGTGGGATGTGTGCTCAGACATACAGCAGGACATTACATGTGAGCACACTGAGTGAAAGGCAGATTTCATACCAGGTGGAAAATGAACTCAAGAGCAGGCAGTAGAGCCTGCAGGGGGAATTTGAAGCCCTGTGGTGGTTGAGGAGGGCATCTTGGCTTATTCCTGAGGGCCCTGGGTGTTGTTCAGACAGGGCAGTCTGCAGCAAAGACTTGTGGGAAGCAAGTTTGTCCACAGCATACAGAGAGAGGGGAGCAAAAAGAGGGTTAGGTCGATGCAGAAGCAAACACAACCCAAAAACACTGCTATGACAGGGTTACCGTCTTGCTAGGGAGTATTAATAAAACGAGAGCTAAGGGAGATTAATACGGACTGGTTGTTTTATTCTAGGCACGGAAAAGGATTCATGGGTAAGTGTGACACTACTGCATACACTCTGATGCGTTTTGAGTCATGATGTCCTCAGTTTGGTTATTTGTTTATTAAAGATTGGATACTTTCGTTTCAGTGGGATGCAGCAGCCTGTTGTCTCGCGATATTTTGTTGCTGAGGTGCGTTTGGAAACAAAAAAAAAGGTTATTTTTGACATCGTAATGCAACACTGAGACACGAATGTGGGGCTTAAAAATGAGGAAAAACGTTCCGTAAACGTGTCCACGTGCTTGGACAACCCAGACGTCTGTGTGTGGAAAGGAATCATGGGTGAGACTGGATAAAGGAGGGTTTGGAGGTTGGGGAGAGGGTGGGTTTTCACGTCGGTAGCCCACTTTGAAGAGGTCGAGGTGATGGGATGGATGTGTGTGTGTGTGTGTGAGGGTGTGTGTGAGAGACCATCCATTTTCAGAATAGCGTTGTGTCCAAACGTCTGATGGAGATTTTGAGGCAGAAGAGAGAAGAGACGACATGCAGTCACGTGACTGCTGGACCATGGAGGGGTGGGCTGCTCCTCTCTCTCTCTCTCTCTCTCTCTCTCTCTCTCTCTCTCTGTCTCTCTCTCTCTCTCTCTCTCCACATATTACCAGCATGGGAGGTCTATACACACACATGAGCTCCTAAAAGCCTTTTTTTTTGCTTGCATTGATGTAAAAAAAACAAAAAAAAAAACAAACCAAACCATAAAACAACCCCACTTTTACACAAATGATGCAGGTCCCCTGCTGTTCTGATGCCTGAGCCTGGTACTGCTGCTGCTGCTGCAAGGATCATGGCCGGCCTTCTTGCCAGAGGCATTTGCCTCATCACATCTGCCTCCCTGCCATGGAAAAGCCTTCCCACGTCCCGGCCTCTCACTGAGACGCAGTAGCACTCAGGTAGGTCTGCTGTTTGCTCTTTGAGTGGTGGGGGGCTTTTTTTCACACGGGTCATTGTGACTTTGATTGAGGCCTGGAAGTGCACAATATAATAACACACACACACACACACACACACACATATATAGGCAAACACACACACACACACACACACACTGTGTGTGGCAGCAGTAATTGCCACCTGTGTCATCATGGATTACTGGTATTAAAGGGAATTTCCATTGTGGTGATTATAATGTGTATGTGTATATTGAGTCCATTGTTGTATTCACCGAAGGGCATAGGTGATGTCAGCGGAGGTCCATTCACGTACCTGCGGTTCGTATTTAGGCTCTGCATGTCTCCAGCAGATTATTGTCACTTTATGGATTTCTTTCTTGTCAGTCATAGGCATTTTTGTGTTTGGTATGAAACTGAAGAAAGGAACAAGGTGCTTCTTTTGTCAGTTCTCTTGTCTTCATTTGGGTGATGCTAAGGGCTCTTAGTCTGGATAATGTAGAACAGATAAGCTAGTTACTGATGCAGTTTGAATACTGAACATTGTATGTAAAACAAGTTACACAGCTTTCGCATACCATCATTCAGAGGAAAAGGCTCTTGAATTTTATTGAATTCATTTTATTGAATAAGAGGCTTCATTAGGCCAAAGTGAACAATCACTGTGTGTGGTGGGGCTGCAAGATATAGACAGGGTGCTTTTATTATGTTTCGTTGCCACATATTGGGATTGGTATATGCTTTATGGTATATTAAAATGTGGTGTTGAATCAATGTTCAATATTCATAAAGGCTATTTTGACAATATAATTAACACTTTTTTTCAATCACACAGAAACCCTCATTAAAACACTGTGATTGGTCAAATGGCTCATTTGCATGTGTCAGCCCTTTGTGTTTAGTAGCTGTTTGTGTGTCTCTAGTGTGAGCAAAATGCAAATGAAGAGACCTAATGAATCGTTATTAGCATATAGATTATTTCAGATGGTTGTTATCCATCTGATCATGTCCTGCCCAAGGATTTTTAGTTCAGCAAAGCAGATTGTTTGAGACTTGCCTTCTGGGACAGCAGTAACTAATGAGCAGGGGTCCTGTGCTCCCTCCCCATTAGAGGTTATCAACGTGGTAAAGATCAGTTCGAAAGGTCAGCTCAACCTGGACAGAAGCTAATTTCTGACTTTTCTGCTTGTTGGAAGATTAGATGTTAGAATTAAACCCCCATAACTGAAGCAACCCCTTCAGTCATGGGGTTGTGTAGTATTCAGTTATTAAGACTCATTATTCAGTTAATACTATCTGTTATTAAGTAACTACTATGATATTAACTTGTAAGGTATGGAATTAGGAGCGCGAGGAGCTGAAGAGTACAAACCCATGTTTAAGTTTGAATTTGTGTGTGCGTTGCTTTGCTTTTCATTGACCAGTCACTCATTCCCATTGATTTGTTGCAACTTCTTAGTCATGGTCATCATTTTCAGTACTTACTTTCTTTTCCTTTTTTTTTTCTTTTTTTTTTGCCTTGGCCTTGATTCGAAACAAACTATGTATATTTATTCATTCACATGGGCAGTGGGCAATATGACGATATTTTTTTATCATTGTGATAAATTGTGATATTACGTCACAATACATATCTGGGAATATCGTGAATGTGGTCAGAACCTAAAGAGTACTGACTAATTGCATTTCTGATTACAGAGATTGCTTACTTAGTATGTTTTCTTAGCTTAATCACAGTTCCTGTGGCTGTTGTGATGATTGTAATTCTACAAAAGTAAGATGTTTTAAGTCAGCAACCATGTCTTTAAGCATGTTACATCATTCATGTGTTTTAAACACAAATGTGTTTTAAATAATGCATCAGAACTGCAAAATGTAGCAGTAAAATCTCAGTACTAGCATTTTGTCTTCGATGTCATGCAGCTCTAACTGACTCCCTCCACCCTCTGTGTCCTAGACGCCATGACAGGCCTTTGTTCTTCCAGCTCACCGGACGGAAAACAAATAGACAATGGCTTGAGAAGGGTCTTTTGCTTCCCTTATAGGTTCTTTTTTTCACCTCTACGTCTACCACTTTCCTCTTCTCTTTCACTCTCGCTCAACTGGAATACTGCAGCTGGTTGTAGTTATGAGGCAGTGCTGTCCCTTTAGACAGTACACACGGCACACGCAGACAAAAGGCCATAGCTGCCTGTTGAAATACTGCCCCCTTTTTCCATTTCCCATGAGATGTCTTGCATCTTCAGAAATAGGGAATGTGACCTGCAGGACAGGAGCAGTGGCTTATAAAGAAAGAGAGAACGGGAAGGAAGAAGAGAAAAGACTAAAAACAAACTGAAAACCCCAGAATGAAGCCTGGCTGGACCAACTGGTCTTGCATCATGGACCTTTTCATGGAATGTTCCAGATAACACAGTTGAGGGAGATCGGAGAACCAGGGCAGGCACCATTGTGCTTTTTCCCTGTGTGTGTAAATGTGTGTACACACACATTTATATATATATATATATATATATATATATACAAATATACACACACACATACATATACACACATTTTATACACCCTGATCGCCTGTAACATTTAGACCACCTGCCGACTAATGTGCAGGTCCCACTAGTGCTGCCAGATTGTTATCATTAGATTGATTGGATAGATCATTATCCTGCTGAAAGAGGCCATTGCCATTAGGGAATACTGTTGGCATGAAGGGGTGTGCTTAGTCTGTAACAGTGTTTAGAAAGGTGGTTCATGTCAAAGTAACATTCACATGAATGCCAGGACTCAAGGCATCCCAGGAGAACATTTTCCAGATCATCACACTACCTCTGCCAGCTTGCCTTCTTTCTTCTGTTCTTTTCTATTCATAGTTCACCCAAAAGCCTGCATGATGTAAAAGAAAACATGATTCATCAGACCAGCCTACCCTCTTCTTTTATTCCATAATTCAGCTTTAATGCCCATGTGCCTGTTGTGGGCACTTTTGGTGGTCTAGAATGGTCAGCATGGGCACTCTTACTGGTCTGCCGCAACGGAAACCCACGACAACAAACAACCATGATGCAATTTGTGAGCACCCTTTATTCTTTCTAGCCAGCTTGAACCTTTTCTGTAGTTCATGCTAGGAGTTCTTGGACTAGCATTCGTTGTCTATTTCAGTGTGCCTTGGGCACCCATGACCCTGTTGCTGATTCACTGCTAGTCCTTCCTTGGAGCACTTTTGGTAGGTGCAGGCCTCTGCATACTGGAAACACCTTACAAATTTTAGAGATGCTCTGACCCCAGTCTTCTTGCCATCACAATTTGGCATTTTGTCAAAATGGGTGAGTGTAAGGATCTGTCCTTTTTCCTGCTTCCAACTTCAAGAACTGGCTCTTTACTTGGTGGCTAATATATCTCATGGCTTTACAGGTGCCACTGTATCAAGATAATCAGTGTTATTCACTTCACCTGTCAGTGGTTTTAATGTTGTGGCTGAACACTGTATATTCTATTACGCACTATGCTGTACGTGTATAAAAGTAACCAGTACACCAACATACAAACAATTTGTACAATATTCTTTTAGCACAGTAGAGGTCCATTAGCTTTATCAAGGGAGCGTAAATATCAGTTCAAACTGTGATGACATGATTTTGTGATATTTTTCTTTTTCACTACTGCCTGCTGGTATGTATGTATATACGTGTGAGTGTGTTTGCCTTCCCATTAAGCTTGGGCCAAATGCTTGGTGGTTGCCTATGGCTGAAGGATTAAACTCATGCAGCTGATTTAAATGGACAAATATCACTCTCTCTTTCTCTCTCTCTCTCTCTCCCTCTCTCTCTCTCTCTGTCTTTCTGTCTCTCTCTATTTCTCTGGGAAAAGAGAGGACGAGAAGAAGCAGAAGCAGGGACACTGGATAGAGGAGAGGAGCAGGGACCGGGCAGAAAGAGAGAGAGAGAGAGAGAGTGTGAGAGAGGGAGAGGAGGAGAGGGGGAGGTAGAGCGGGAAAGGAAAGAGCAGACCAGTGCTGCAGAATGGGGTAGAACGGAGAGAGGCAGAATCAAAAAGAGGCCAGGTACCGAGCCTGTTTACTAATACTACTTTGCGTCTCTACATATGGCTTTTCTTTTTCTCAGTAAAGAAAGAGAGTGCTGGTGAGAGAGGCAGGCAGACAGTTGTGCTTTTGCATTTGCTGTGGGATTGTTTTTTTTTCTTTTTAACTTTCCTCCCTGAGGGGGGGGTGAGAAGGCACATTTTATTCACATTTTTTGTTGTTTTGTCTTTCATTACCATCCTATCGCCATTCATCCATTCATATAAAGCCCGGTTTTGAGCCTCCTGTGTGCATGTTTGTTGTGCATTTCCTCCATGGTGGGTTTGTGTCTGTTTTTCAGGCCTAGTATGTCCTTCAGAGGGAATGACGTGGATTTCCGAGCCGTTTTCACCACTAACCTCTTTCAGATGTGGTCCAGCACGGCTGTGGATGACATTAAGAGAGATCCTTGGCCGTATTTTGACGGAAATGCTTCAGATTGACATGGAGCAGACAGCAAAACGGGCAGCTTCTTCTTCCTCTCGCTCCTGCGAGGCTGCACTGCAGCAGAGACATTATGTGGGGTGACCTAAACCGGTTGAAACCGGTTTGAGGCAGACAAGGAGGCTCAGGAACAATGCAGTTACTGTGCTATGGGCAGATAGCCGGCTGCTTCATAGCCAAAGGAGCCTTCAGAAGACACCCAGGCTTATTTTAACATGGCTTTAGAATGATCTACATGCTTCTCTCAACCAGAGTGCAGTCTTATGTGTTTGGCAAGGCCAAAAAAACTAAGAAAAGCAGCCATAATCCACAGCCCATCTTAAGCATACAGCATGGTCTGGGCCACTTCACCACCATTGCTAGATGGGATGGCTCAGGGATGCTGGTGCTTTTTGCTGGACATAAGGTGACCCTCATTATTTCACTCGCAGGCCCTGCCTGCAAGAAGTGGATTTTTTTTTCTCCAACAGCAGAATGACAAGGAGAGAGAGAGGAAGGAGGGAGGAGGTGTTTGGTTGAGGCAGGGGAAGTGGCAGAAGGAGACAGAGAGAGACAGGGGGAGGAAGGAAGGAAGGAAAGAAAGAAGGAAGATGGTTGTTTTGCTGTAAAAATGGTCGGAAATGAGGGTGAGGCGTGACCTGATTTGCATGTTTCAACTACTGCATATATGTGTGTGTATGTGGTTTGTGGTGATCCCTGGAGGAATACTAATGCTGATGGTGGTTCTGAATGACTTGAGGGCTGAACACACAGTGTTTCTGTGTCATTTACTCATTGTCTGGTAGTGCAGCTTGGTTGGCTTGTATCAGGTCTGAAGGCCTGATACTTCTCCGTTGGAACACCTAATCTTGAACACACTTCTCTAATGTCACCTTTTATTTTACAGGCCTCATTTCTTCCTTTTTCCTTCTGGATTGTTCTACACATTAGCTCCATTGTTAGTATGTGTGTATGTGTGTGGAGGAGGAGGGGGAGAAGGCCATTTTGGCCCAGCCTGGGCAGAACGTGCAGATGTTAATAACAGTAATGGAGGATGGGCTGCAGTGAGCTCTCCCAGAATAAAGGCAGCAATGGGACTAGCCCTCGGTGGCTAACCTGACTGACTTAGTCTGACCTAGCTGCCCTTCATCATTCTGACTTTTGTCTTTGTTTTTGTTTTGTTTTTTATTCTACTCCATTATGTCTCCACAGTACATACTTCAGTAGTGACTTGCTTTTGAGAAACACCCTTAATGTAAACACATTTCACCTTAACTTGTTCAGTCTCATCATGCGCATTTGGAGGACAATTGGGCCTACTCTATGTTTTTGCTGTGGAATAGTTTGACGTGATGTGCCATTATTGAAAAGATAACTCGGTGCACGAAGAAAGCTGATTAAAAGGGAATTCCTCCGATTTTTAAAAATGTCTGCATGTTACAATCCAAGGCATGTAAACTGTCATTTAGAGTGGGTAGATGTAGTGTAGGGTTTGCATTGTCTACAATGCCACTATGAAATTTTATGCACCATCCAGAATGACCAGCAAACCTATACGTGTTTTTTTTTTTTTGAGTTTCCTTATAATTAATATTGATAGTGAGGATAAAATAGTGGTGAATATGGAAAAAAACAGTTATTTATCAGGAATTATTGTCCCTTACAGTACTCAGCATGTGTCTATCTGAAATTAAAAAAAAAACTTTTTACACTCAGATGTTCTCTTAAAAGAAGAATTCTGACTCTGGAACAGAGTATTTTCTTTAAATTATTCTGAATGGCAGCCCATGTCTCGATAATTCAGTTTTGAAAACTCAGTAGAATTCCTTTTTTATTTGTTTATTCTGAAACACTTTCAAAAGAATGGCATGTAGTGTGGTGTATCATTGAGGCCCATCAATTACAACATATGGCATATAGAATTCTTTATTTTTTATGTCTTTAAGATGTAGATAAAGGGGACATGTGTGCGGTATTAAAGCCATACTTTAAATTGTAGTGGATTTTTTGGAGGAATTTCCTGATGGATATTAGTTAACAAAATTAACTGCAGTGTAAAATTAATTGTAGAATACAATAGGAGGAGCATACAGATTTAGGTGCAATGAAAACTTAATGTTTCTCACTGCTATCACATTTACTCAGGTATGATAAAAAGCTGGTAGAAAAGAAATTGTTTATGTAGTTCAGTGCCTTAAAGGGCTCTCTTGTACTCCAGTCAGGATAGGGTCGATTAAGAGTGCTTGAGGTTGTATAAGCTACACTCCAGAACAGAAAGTGACAGAGCAGTTATCTTTCATTCTGTGGGGGAAAATACCAAAAGCATATATTGGTATACATTGGTAAAATTTGAATTGATGAAAACCCGGATGAGGGGTGGGCATTGTAACAATATACATCGTTATTGTGGGAAATTGACTCATTTCATCTCAGAATGCTTTCCTGAACTGAACTTTCATTGTTGGTACCTGAAGAACACTGAGCACTGATGATTAGGTTAACTGAATTTAGTGACCACAGAAAAAAAAACAGTGATACACAGTTTTCTAGCACCAATTATTTCTGGCGCCAACTATTTTCATTGATTTAAAAGATATAGAACACACATATATGTACTAACTACCCTGTCCACATTTACTAGTAAGCAATAAACACTCATATTCCTCTTAGGGCAAGTACCTATTTGGATATTCAAACAGGTTCTTGATTCTGGAAAATCCAGATAAAAGCAAGTTAAATATATACAAGAAGTGTGTGCTTTTGTGTATGTGTATAAACATACATACATATATATGTATATATATATATATATATATATGTACATACAGTGACCCCACCACTTTAACACGGATCAGCAGTTGCTGTTTCAGTCCAATGCGAATTTTTTCTGAGCACTGGACTAATCATTTTTCGCTGAAACCCCTGCACTAATGCGGGGACTGCAGATATCCTTCGTTTTTTTTTTTGCTTTTGTGACCTCCAGGCCTCGTCCGCCATGCCCCCTCGTCCTTGTGCTGGGTTGCTAAGCACCACACCCAAACAAGAACCCTGCCCGAGGATGAGGGGGCATGGCGGACGAGGTCTGGAGGTCACAAAAGCAAAAAAAAATGCGGAGGATATCTGCAGTTTTAATGCTAAATTATTTAAAAAATAAAATTAACTAATTTTGTAACATAAATATGAACATAAATTCAGTTACATCTCTATATAAAAATAACTATAAATGTTTTGGTACTGACGAGAGAACACAAATAAAGCGTGTCTTGGGATGCTGAAATATTGCTGTACTCAGAGGCGGGAGGTTTGAAAGTAGCCAATCCGTGAACGCTATTTATTTATCTTTGCTGCTGTTTGGCTGCTGCCCTGTGACGCATGTGTGGCAGCTGCAGACCAGAATTTCCCCTGTGGAGCATCTCGAGTGTTCTTCTGTTTTTCGTTTTCTTCTTAAAGCCCTGTATTTTTATTACAGTAAATTAAGTGAATTTATTACTGTATTTACCTGCTTATACCAAAGAAAACGACAGTGCATACCAAAGAAAACGCCCGTGCATTAATTACAGTGCAGTCTATACAGGGGTTATATCGGTATTTTACATTCTAGCACTGTGGGAGTTCAGTGTAAACTGTACAGTACGAATAAGGGTTTACCTTTACATTTTCTTTAAGGGTAATGAGTTTAAAATGAAATGAAAGTGTTTTGGGAGCATATTTGGGGGCATATTTAGGGTTTAAACTATGAAAATAGGCATTTTAGGCATTCGTTTTACTACATCACAACAACGCGGTTTTTCACTATACGCGGGTGATCTTGGAACGTAACCTCTGTGAATATATTAGGGGTGTCAGGCGATTAAAAAAATTAATAAAATTAATTAAGATCTTTGATTAATTAATCGAAATGAATCGTACACATTTTTTGCACTGTTTATGTGCAATAATGGTCACAACAATCAAATATTGCTAAATATTGGGGAAAAAAAATGCTTCAGCAAGAACAATGATAGAGCCATCTAAAAGCTGCAGTTTAAGACAATGTACAGACAACCATGGGCATCAGAAGCACTGTAATCTGGGGTGTCTGGAATGGGTGTGGGGGATGTGAGGGTGATAGCTGTAGCATAGCGTTTTCTCAATGAGGACGAACCTAATGATTTTTAAAAGTTTTCCCCTAATGTAATGGCTCTGGTGTTTAGGCATAGAAGTCATCTCAAGTCTGGAATCAGGTGCTGTTCTGGCTCAGGACACCAGGTTCGCTCCTAAATGCTTTGATGTGATGTACTCCCATGATACAAAAATTCCTTATTGCATGAATTGCAGATAATGATACTCCATTTTCCATTTTTAAACGTGAACTTTCTGTTCACTGGGCCAAGTGGCGCGTTCTCGTCTGCATCTCTCATTTTACAGAGCACCTGTGGCCAGAACGGGGCCGGGTGCTCAAAGTCACGTGGTGTGATTAATCAACCTTAATGCGTTATTTTTTCTGTGATTAATTGATTGAAAGTAACGCATTAATTTGACGCCCTTAATATATCACTGATGTACGTTGATCTTAATGGATTTAAGGGAAACCACCCTTTGCTTTTATCATAGCAGCACAGTTTCCCAGCATCCTTTCTAGCAAACCCTCCCAGCACCTTTTCAAGCATGAAAACAGTTATGTTTCTTTTGCTCGATTTTGAACCTGCTGGCCCAGCACGTCCTATGCAGCTCAGTGGAAGAAAGATCTTGAGAATGGGGAAACCAAGCCAGAATTCTCAGAACTTGTTGCTTTTCTTTGGACTGAATTTAATTTTGCCACAATTTTAAAGAATGCTTGTGATGATTATCCTGTTGAAGAATTAAATGTTGTCCAACGATATGCAAACCAGAAGTGATAGAGTGATACTTTTTCTTTTTCATAATCCAGCATAAAGTGAATGTCAGTGCACTAAAGACAGACATGATTTGTCTTCTTCAGAACCAATAGCTTTAGCCTTTTTTTGAGCCTAGATGGGGCCTAATCCATGGATGAGCCCAAACTACTGGCCTGTAGTGTGTATTTTTTTAAACCAGTGTATGTTTTGTGAAAATCAAACTTAATGGCAAGTTTAACAAGAAGATTTAGAGAAAGCTGTCATTCGCATGTAGAATGTAGAGTATTCACTCAAAAGGGGAACAATAGCTTAGTTGCTCCTTGCCACCTTTTCTCACTGATGGGAAAAGAATACAAATCAGATGAACTGTCTAAATCAGGATTTAACTAGCCAGGAGGATCTTTAGGAGATGTGTTCAATTAAAGTGCACCTTAAATCTGTAATATGATGTTGATATTGTGACACTGTGAAACTATGACACTGATATTGTTTTTTTATTATTTAAATGCCATTTATTAAAAGACAAATAGTGAAATAGGATGCTGAGTCCATATGGTCAAAAAGTGACACTGTATTTTGTATACTTTTTGTTTCTTTTAAAGGCTCTTAGCTCTCTTCAGTAAGACCATGGGCGACATGAAAACTCCAGACTTTGATGATCTACTTGCAGCTTTTGATATTCCTGACATGGTCGATCCCAAGGCTGCCATTGAGTCCGGCCATGAAGATCACGAGGGGCAGCTGAAACATAATGTCCACCATGATGATGACTCCCATGTCCCCTCAGCTCCAGATGTTGGAGTTAGTGTAATTGTCAAGAATGTCCGTAACACTGACACTAATGACCAGTCTCTGTCAGACAAGGATATCCATCCATCTGTTGGCAACGGGATTCACAATGGGTTCTTGGTTTTGTCAGCTAACAACAGGATCAGCAAAGGGAGTAACAAGCTTCAAAAAAGAACAGAAGTGACAGGCTCCACATTTAACCAGTTTAGTCCGATTTCTAGTGCTGATGAGTTTGATGACGATGACAAGATTGAAGTGGATGACCCTATAGATAGGCAAAAAAGTTTACCTTCTTTCAGACCAAATCCTCTAACAGGAGTTTGCTCTAAGCGAGATGAAGTTTCATCACAATCTTCAAAGAATGTTTCTTGTGATGGCCCATCTAAGCCAGGAACTAATGGCAACTACAGTTATTCAAAAACTGAAAATACAAACACTAATGGCACTTCAGGTAGCTCAAATGATCCTTCAAAATTAAGAAAAACAGAGGAGCAGCCCAAGGAGGTCAAGCTCAGAGCTCAAGATGGAAAAGAAATAAAGGAACCAGTTGTGGGGCTGAGTATGACAAACCTCTCTCAAGCCAAGGCCAAGTCATCAGCCAAGCTCTCATCTTGCATTGCCGCAATTGCAGCTCTTAGTGCAAAGAAAGCCAGCACAGACTCAACAGCTCCTGAAACTCTTGCCACTAAACAGGATTCACCCAGAGAAGCCAAGGAGAGCCCAAAGGTGACAGAGAAGCCCCCAGAGCAGGAGTCAGCTATGGAACTTGCCAAGAAAATGCTCTCCAAACAACCTGAAAGCCCTTGCAGTGTTACCAGTGAGAACAGCAGTAAAGGGTCTCCCTCATCTCCTGCTGGTTCCACCCCTGTCATTCCCAAAGTCCGCATTAAAACCATTAAAACATCTTCTGGCCAGATCAAAAGGACTGTCACCAGAGTGCTGCCAGAGTTTGACCCTGAAGGTCTGAAGAAAGGTATTGACTCGGGATCTATTGTAGTATCTTCCCTCTTGTCCTCCCCAAAATCATCATCAGCTTTTTCATCTTCTGGTCGAACAACACTGCCTGCCGCAGTGGTAGCAACTTCTTCAGGCTCAGCCATTGAAGTTACAAAACAAATGACCATCAAACCTGTCGCCACTGCCTTCTTACCAGTCTCAGCAGTAAAGACAGCTGGTTCTCAGGTAATTAACTTGAAACTGGCAAATAATACAACAGTAAAAGCTACGGTCATTCCTGCTGCATCTGTTCAGAGTGCCAGCAGTGCCATCCTCAAAGCTGCCAATGCTATTCAGCAACAAACTGTTGTGGTGCCTGCTTCTAGCCTAACCAACACTAAACTTGTGCCAAAGACTGTCCACCTCACCAACTTGAACCTCCTTCCCCAGACCACATCGGCCTCTGAGCTCCATCAAGTCCTGTCCAAACCTCAGCAATCTATTAAACAAGCCATGATGGCCAGCCACCCTCCTAAGAAAGTGTCCCGGGTGCAGGTCTTGGCTAGCTCCCAAAGTTCAGTTGTTGAGGCCTTCAACAAGGTCCTGAGCAGCATCAATCCTGTGCCAGTGTATGTGCCCAATCTCTGCCCACCTTCCTCAGCATGTATTTCTCTGCCATCCCGGGGGTACAAATGTTTAGAATGTGGTGACTCCTTTGCTTTAGAGAAGAGCTTAACTCAGCATTATGACCGCCGAAGTGTCCGGATTGAAGTCACGTGCAACCACTGTGCTAAGAACCTGGTCTTCTACAATAAATGCAGTCTTCTTTCCCATGCCCGGTGCCACAAGGACAAAGGGGTTGTCATGCAATGTTCCCACCTCATTTTGAAACCGATCCCTGCTGATCAGATGATACTGGCCCCATCAGTTACCTCTAGTGCTCCCTTTTCCGCATCAAGTCATGGTTCTTCTCCAGGAAGCAGTCAGGGAAAGAGTGACACAACAACAGTGATTTCTGCACCTACTTCAGCACCTGTAGTCGCAGCTATGCCCTTGGACGAAGATGCCTCCAGACTTTGCCGATCAAATCTCAAGTGCTTGGAGTGTAACGAAGTGTTTCAGGAGGAGTCTTCTCTAGCAATGCATTATCAGCAGGCTACTGAGTCAAGTACACAGGTAGGTTTTCTGTCTTCTATGGGTTGTCCATTACATCTCAGTGTCATTTTCCTTTTTTATTATTGGTTTTCGCATCGCAGCAGCTGCAGTGCACCTAATTAGGTTTGTACATTGGTGAGAATTTTGGAAGGGATACTGTTACACAACCATGTTCAACTCTAAGTAGGCTCTCAGTATTAAATCTTTTATGCTTACTCAGTTAAAATAAATTAGTTTATTATTAATATTATTAAATCAGTGAATTGGCTTAGTAATTAAGTAGATGAACAGCTGTAAAACTGATACAATGGCATACAGTGTAAAGGCTATTTCAATAGTCCCTGTATAAGCAGAGCTGACATGAGCATTATTATTTATTTGAGCCCCACCTTTAGTTAATTTTTCTTCCAAGCCTATTTCCAATGTTTGGCCTTTAAAATTGTATGTGCTTAATGTGTATAAAATATGCAGACTTACATATTTTCTTGATTTAAATGTAGTATCGTGAATCACAGTGAAAAAAATTTAAATTAAGCATTTCTTAATTTTTGGTTATTTATAATCAAATGATTTGCCAATTTGTATTTAATCAGCCAGGCCACCAGTGCATGGCCAAAAATATGGTCCATGTACCAAAATCACTTTTGCTTAGATGTTGTTTTACTGCTTATCTGGCATCACTAACAGCAGTTCATGCAGAAAGTAATACAGTAACCCCCACTTTTCATGGGGGTTACGTTCCAAGAGCACCTGCGTATAGAGAAAACGGTGTTGTTTTGTTGTGGTAAAAAAAATGCCTAAAAATATTTTTATAGTGTAAACCCTAAATATGCCCCCAAATATGCTCCCAAAACACTTTAATTTCATTTAAAACTCAGTTTAATACATTACCCTTAACGAAAATGTAAAGGTAAACCCGTATTCGTACTGTACAGTTTACACTGAACTCCTGCAGTGCTAGAATATAAATACCGATATTGCCCCTGAAAAGACTACACTGTAATTCATGCACAGGCGTTTTCTTTGGTATGCGCTGTGGTTTTCTTTGGTATAAGCAGGGTAAATACAGTAATAATTTAATGTAATTTTTTGTAATAAAAATACAGTAAAATGTACCAATCATTTTTACATTTTTACAGCTCAATAATTTACTGTTCATCAAGCGGCGCATCTTATTCAGGCACTTCAGGAGGTGTCATAAAGCAGACACTTGACAGCGACTGAGCTCAACGGTCTCTTTTAATTTAATTTACAGTGATAAAAGTACAGGACTTTAAGAAGAACAAAATGAAAAACAAGAGAAGCACTCAAGATAGCTCCACAGGGGAAATTCTGGACTGCAGCTTCCACAGGTGCATCAAATGGCAGCAGCCAATAAGCAGCAAGGAGAAATAAAAAAACGTTCTCGGATTGGCTACTTTCAAACCTTCTGCCTCTGAGTACAGCAGTATTTCAGCATCCCAAGACACGCTTTCTTTATGTTCTCTGGACAGTACAAAAACATGTATAAAATTATATTTTATATGGAAATGTAGCTGAATTTACGTTAATATTTATGTTACAAAATTAGTAAATTATATTTTTCTTAATAATTTAGCACTAAAATGCGTGAAGAATTATATAAAAAAAAAATGTGGAGGATATCTGCGGTTTCCACGAATTTTGGTGTAAGCAGGTAAATACGGTAATAATATAATAACATTTTTTAGTAATAAAAATACAGTCAAATGTACGGGTAAAATTTACTGTTCATATTGGCGAGCTACAGCGGCATAACTTTTTCGTTCCCGAAGCATATCCAATAGTTTCCTTCTCCTGGAGTGTCTTACACTTTCGCTTGCACTTAGGTGCATTGCCAGAAGGCACAGGGCATTTGGGCGGCATCTTAGAGCTTTTAGAAGAATGAAACGAAAACACAAGAACAGGAGGGCAGCAGCCAATAACTGGAAATTTGGCTGAATTTGTATTTGGATTACTATTTGTTACAAAATTAGTAACTTGTATTTTTCTTCATAATTTAGACCTAAAATGCATAAAAAAAAAAACATTGCCATGAAAAAACGAGATATTTGCAGTTTTCATGTTATTGTGGGGATTTCCTCGTACAATTATCAGTTAGGTTTATTATCCGTGTAATACTGATTTCGCGACTCCTGATACGCATAAAAACTGGGGGTTACTGTACATAAGGGTGTGTTAAGCATCAAATGTTAAAACACTTAGATTATGCAGACTGTATAGTGCCAGCATGCTTTAAAACAAGGAAAGCATGCTCTGATATTAGAAATGCTAACATATGCTAACATAACTGACAGTTTGCAGAAATGCAAAGTGTGTTCAGTTTCACTCTTGGTTGTAACGTACATTTGTGGACCGTTACTAATGTGTTTTTTAAAGGTGGGAGAAAATGTAAAAATTGGTACATTGCAGTATTTTTTGTTGCAATAGTAAAATATTTCTCTCTGTCAATATGTGATTATTTTATTTCATATTATTCTACTGTTTTAAGACTATATTTAATTTATTTTATTTTGGCACATATGTCTAGTCTGATGATATTAATACTGAAGTTCACTCAGGTTCATTATACATCACAGTGGAAATTGGATAGGAATTAAATGGGAAGATTAAAGTGAGATAAATCTTGTATCATTTTAATAAATAATGAAATTATGTTGTATCGTGGCCCAAATATTGTAATATTGTATCCTCATCTATGTGGCTGTTTCCGCCCCTGCTATTTAATTCATGTCATTCAGCAGATTCTCAAGCAAAAATTGTAGTGCTTGCCAGTTAACCAAAAGAAAAAGACATGTGTATTCAGAAGCATTAAAAAGCAAAGTAATTCTGATTGAGGTTAGTTGAATTCAGTGTCACGTCACAGAGAGCTTGTTTCAAAATGTCTGCTTCTAAAAGAATGACTTTTTTGTTCCATCACTAATGTATGGTCCAATTAATCTTTTATCATTACTGCTTTTGTTTTAAGCTGGTTTAAAAAGGTACCATTTAAATGTAAACACTGTGCGATATACATACCTTGCAGAGGCGGATAAAGTACCTAACTTAATTACTTAAGTGAAAGTACAGATACCACTAGTCAAATTTACTCCAATACAAGTGAAAGTCATACAGTCAAATTTGACTTAAGTCAACGTACTGAAGTTCTTGCTTCCAAAAATACTTAAGTATTAAAAGTACATATTTCACCGCATTGTTGATTTATTGCCACCACACTTACAATACCTTATGCATCTAACTTGCATGTAGAAGATATAGCATAAAGAATAAGGTAGAATGTTAGACGGCGAGTTTTTGTATGCTGTAATATAGTTTGTTTTGGGCAAACATGGCACACACTTAAAACTATATAAATTTTTTATCTTTTCCGTAAACTTAAACATCGACTCTAAATATGGCCATGGATGCGGGCATGAAGGGTCGCCGTC
>JBBIGA010000022.1:14320970-14334947 GCA_037576975.1 Alestes dentex | reverse complement strand
AGATAGGGCTCGGTGACATCTTTCCAACGACCCCTCGTTTAACATAATAGCCCCCCGGCGATCCGGAGTTATTAGCCAAAAACCGTTCACCTCGCCCCGGTGTCCCATTACTTTTGTCCGAGGTGAACGGTTTTCGGCTAATAACTCTGGATTATGGCAAACGAGGGGTCGTTGGAAAGAGTGCGAGATATAAAAAAACATTGTTTACGAGTTATGACTCACAAGTCACAACACCCAAGTCCGAGTCAAGTCTCAAGTTGTTGAGGGCAAGTCTAAAGTCAAGTCACAAGTCTTTGTTTGTGCGACTTAAGTGTGATTCGAGTCCGAGTCTCAGACTTGAGTCCCCATCTCTGATTCTCCCGCCACTAATAGACCGTGTTAAAGAAATGCTGGCGTTGCAGTGTTACAGCGTACAGACGTGACGTGACACTACTGGTGATTTCTGATGGGTTAAATCTGCCAAAAATCCAATCACGTTTTAGAAAAGTGAGACAATAACACCCACTTTCAGAACTGAAAGTAACGAGTAACGAGAACCTTCATAGAAATGTAGTGAAGTGAAAAGTACGGTTTTGTCTTTCAAATGTAGTGAAGTGAAAAAATTTCCAAATTATAAATTTCCAAAAAAAGACTACTCAAGTGAAGTACAGATACTCAAAAACTGTACTTAAGGACAGTATTCAAGAAAATGTACTTCGTTACTGTCCAACTCTGATACCTTTATATATCCTTGTCCATTTTATCAGTTCTACCCACCATACAGCTACAGTTTGTAATTTATCATAACAGACTCTTGTTCACTTGTTTCTCTGGGGCCCCCTTTACCCCGTTCATGAATGAGCTGGACCTCCATAGGACCACCAGTGAGCATAAAGGGACAAAGCTGCTGGAGTCCTGCAGTGCTGCTGGAGTTTTGAACACTGAGCTCACTCAGTGTCCACTTTAGACACATCAAACCTGTTGGTCCATCTTGCAGATGTAAAGTTACTGATGATAGTCCATCTGATGCTTCACAGTTTGTGTTAGTCATCTTCAGTTGTCATTTTCTGGCCACTGGCTACTGTTGACTGGATATAGTTGTTTGGTAAACTCTTTTCTGTCCAGCAGTGACACTGAAGTGTTTTCAAATTCCAGTAGCACGGCTGTGTGTGATAAACGCTGTTCAACACACACCCACACACACACAAAAAAGTAACATACGTCACTGCTGAATGATCCACCACCTGCTCACTGGTGGTCCTGTAAGAGGTCCTGCCAATTTATGAACAAGTTAAAAAAGGCTTTTGATGCAGAGAAATAGATGGGCTACAAACTGTAACCATAAACTGCACCGTGAGCCTATATGATGAGTGGAGCTGATAAAGTAAAGAAAAGACTGTAGATTCAAGGAAGATGTATCTAGTGAAGTGGCTTGTCAGTGAATCGCTTGCTTACACATTCTTATAGTGCCTGTGTCTGTGTAAACAGTAGTTCTCCTGTTCTTACAGAAAACCTGCACCATCTGCCAAATGCTACTTCCAAACCAGTGCAGCTTTGCCTCCCACCAGCGAATCCATCAGCACAAGTCTCCGTACATCTGCCCTGAGTGTGGAGCCATCTGTCGCTCTGTCCATTTCCAGTCCCACGTCACCAAAAACTGCCTGCACTACACGCGGCGAGTGGGCTACCGGTCAGTCTTTACATCACATCTTGTCGCCTTTGTCTCATTTCCTGTCAGCATAAGATGATGGAGTGCTTCATCACTATTCTTGCATAGTTTGCTTAACAGTTCACATTTTTGGTTAAAAAAAATGCTTAAATGTACTGAGTGAGTGCTTAATTGGTTGTGAGTGCACTATCAACAGGCTATGAAATTACTGCTCTTTGACTGGTTCTCAAAATTCCATTTACTGAAGTAAACCCAGTAATTATCATGTCATTTACTTATGATATCACTGTTAAAGTCATGTACTTTACAAAGCAGTGAGTGGAAAGGATATTTTTGTCAGATAGCTTATCAGGCCTGCCGAGGATAGTCAGTGACCATAACTGACAACTGACTCCCCATTATTAAGGCATGCATGCCAGAGTTTCATGGGCGTAGGAGTTTTAACAGTATCCTTTGTTTGCCGTGTCTGCCAAAACCTGGAAAAACTGCTCTAATGTGGTCTAATATTTTTAGCAAAAATGTCTAATCTACATATTGTATATCTTTATGTCGAGGTGTCAGAACCTATTGATTTTTGTGTCTATCGGCATCTTAGATCAGTAATGTTTAGATTTTACCCTCAGTCTTTGGACTTTAGCTGTTTGGACTAGTTTACGAATGTTTCAAAGTCCATAAGATTGTGGTTTTGTGTTTCGTCTGAGTACGTTCAACAGTGCTCCTGACAAAGTTTTAGCTTTACAAAACCAATCTTGCAGGCCCAGTGATCTATTTTTGAAGCTGAATAATGCTCTCTCTGTTAACCAGGTTTAGATTCTCAAGCTTGGATCATGCACGTGCATATGAAAGTACGACATATTAGACGAACAGGCAGTTGCATTAACATCAAGGGGAGTCTGGCTTATATATTAGAAAAAGAATAAAGCAATTTAAATATGTAAAAGCTAAAGCATCTATTTAGTAAAAAGTAACTGTCAAAAGTTACTGTTTGCTTTAGTAATAAATAATATATATTCTCCGTATTATTATGATTGGTTTCCTCTGCTGAACAGAGTCAGTTTCTACATGCTCGATGTCACAAAGGAAATAAATCTGAAAAGAATCTCTACACTGATTGGTCCATAAATTGTTTATGATTTAAAATCTTGCTTCTCCAATGCTTCCCCAGGGGCTGCATCTATTGTTCAGGTAAACTGTGGTCTATTCTTGTCATAAAATGTGATAAAAAAGTGTTCTCTTTTTCTGTTCATCCCTAGATGTGTCCACTGTAGTGTGATCTTTGCTGATGTTGCTGCCCTTAAGTCACACATTCAGAGTGCTCACTGTGAGATTTTCTACAAATGCCCCATTTGCCCCATGGCTTTCAAGTCTGCCCCAGGCACACACTCCCATGCCTACACTCAGCACCCAGGAGTGAAGATTGGAGAGCCCAAGTAAGTCTCACACGTAGATAGAGCCATGCAATATGGAAAATAAATTTCTGTCTTGTGTATTTTAGAAAAAGCTCAGAACAAGAAATGTGAAATTATTAAGAGGGGGGAAGATCACCCTTAATTACATGTAAAGCATTTATAAAGGCAATAAATGGTAATGAAACGGTAAATAAACTGCAGAATCAGTGAAGTTATATTTGTAAATACCTCGGGAGACTATTGTGTCACAGCATTGGCAGTGCATGTGGCATGATGCTTTCTGGCTAGACTTCCTGGATTTTGTACCCTTTACCATTGCTGCTTCATAAATAAGATTTGAGTTGTTTAATTTTTTCTGTTAATACTACTTTGTGACGTTGTCAAATTCAAATCTCTTGATCTCTTGCATTATTGGTTTAAAAAATTGCTTTAAATTATAGACA
The DNA here is from genome assembly GCA_037576975.1 of Alestes dentex. Taxonomy (NCBI): domain Eukaryota; kingdom Metazoa; phylum Chordata; class Actinopteri; order Characiformes; family Alestidae; genus Alestes; species Alestes dentex. Next base: position 14,331,447 of record JBBIGA010000022.1, on the reverse strand, counting down.
TTTTGTTGTATCTCATTTTTTTACTATTGTCCTGTTCATATAGTGAAATTGAAGATTAGGACTAATAAATATATATGCAAAGTATGAGGGAGCGCTCAGAGGTGACGTGGGACTGGACTATGTCTCGGCTTGGTTCCGGGGGGTATGCATTTGCGCTGTAAAGACTTAAAACTGGCGCGCATTTGTGTACCACTCACATCAGTGCGTACTTGCGTACCACTTATGTCAACCTCTGATTATTTAAAAGTTTTAGCAAGTTCTAGGTTTGGAATATTTATCCAGTCGTGGAGAGCATGTTAAAAAGACTGCCTTGCCAAAAAAGTCACTTAGGTTAAGTTATAGAAAATAATTACATTAAAATCGCAGTCAGTTGCGAGAAGGAGAATGAGACTGAGACTGTGACTGAGACTGCAGCCTGTATCTGCAGTTAAATATTTAATTTGCATGCTTTACAAGAACAATTTAGAACTACTGACAACTGACTACTGATTCTTTAAAAGAATCAACACCCAGCTCTGCTTGTACAGTCTGTCATTTTACTCTGCCTGTTTTCTACAATCATTTGGTGCAATGAAAGAATGAAGAACCATGTCCTATATGACTGCTTATTTCAAAATTTAGATAGATTCTTTTGGTTTTTGAGGAAGTGGTTTTTTTCCATAAAAGGAGCACAGACCATTTATATGTGACAGTTCGATAAGTGAGTAAATTCACTTCCTTTACAACCAGTTCACCCCTGACATTTTCCAAACGGTCTAGAAAGGCATTATCCACACTGGCTTTGCAGCAAGGCCATCAGTGTTACTTTACCTCAACCCTCTGAACCTCATCCTGTTCATCAGGACTTTCTAATGAAAGGAGCAGGTGGCTCCATTGTCCTTCCTGTCATACCTGTTACTATGACCTGAAAAATAATTATGCCATAAACCATGAACAGTATTAAGGACATTTGTCGACACTCAGCACTAACATGTGAGAATGAACACCTTTTAATGTTTGAGTTAAATTGAAGTGAGGGAATATCCCTCATTAATAGATGCACTGTGTTTGCTACACCTTGATGAAGAAAAAGACCCAGACTGGTTCAACTTTATTTGTTCAACAAATTGCCTTTTCCATGCTGTACTGTATGTACACAAAAAAGAAGCAGAATGTATTGATAATGTTTATTTAACCTTTTCTTTTTGAGTCCCCTGTTTTATCATTAGTGGCATATTATTGCAAATCAGCTACATTAATATGTGTATCTGACCTTTGGATCATTAGAGCCCAGTATATTTGCCCTAATCTAGGTTACATTTCCTCTTTGTTGTATAGTCTTATTTATTATTTGTTGAATAGCAGGAGTTAAAGCTTTGATTGGGCCTGAAATTGTGGCTCAGACTGAATACAACCTGAGAACCTTTTGTTCAAGCTAAACGTGTATCCAAACCGCATCAAGGTTTTAATCCTGAAGTGACCCCAGCTCGGAAACTGTCCTGACTTTCCTTACAACATAGCAACAGTAATAGCCGTCATTTGAATGTGTGTGTATTTATATGAGCATCTCTTCTCCATTTTATAAATACATGTTCTAATAGCACCCCTGAATTGTGAAAAACATGAATTTGTGATGTGGGAAAAAAACTGCTGCATTTACTGCTTGCAAGTCTTAAACAAATTGCCATTCTGTGGGCTGTCCTTTGTCCCTTATCTTTTTTACACTTTTCTTCACTGGTGAGTCCAGACAATCAGTAATCACCCCTATGGCTTTAAGAGCCTCAAAAACTGGTCTAATGCCCTCAATAGCCTCAGGTTTTAGCGGTTACAGGGGTCTATGCGGTCTGAAATCAGATTTTGGAGTAATAATTACCAGTTCGCAAGCCACAATTAGACCCACATCATTCTTGTCAGTAGCCCAGAAATGGGCTGGTAATTCAGACAGGGTGGGGTCGTCTGTTAAGTTGACCATGACAGCGATAGGGGAGGCGATTATGATTAGTCGCCTGTGAGTCTCAGTAGAGACATGTGTTTGTGATACTGTGACGCCCAGCGTGGGGCTGAACATGGTTAGTTCATCCAGGCGAACACAGTCCTGTGTGATGATACATTTGGGTCCCTTGGTTCCTTTCGCACGGGAGCAGGAGGTGCAGGTGGTTTGGTCCTGTGCTTTGTCCATGGATTCAAATTCAGGCGCTGATTTGTCTGTGATGGTGGGTAGGACCACTGCACATCGTGAGGGTGGGGCGGAATCCAGGTTGTCCCTCGGGAGCAGAGGCATGACGGGGCTCGGATAGAGAGGAGAAGAAGAGAGAGAATTAGGATGCAGTGGAATATTAACGTGATAGGGTGGTGGTGCAGTGGGATTGGTGGATAGTATGCTTGCGTCTGAGCTTCAGTCGATTGCTTTCATTCTACTGTCAATTTAGTCACTTTCTTGTTATTCTGTCTGTTCTGGCGGCTATGCGCTTCATCATTCCAGGCTTAAAAAACCTCATCCTCTTCACCTTCCACCTCCAAAGATTTTACCGTAACCGTTTTTCCTTTCTTTCTCTCTTTACGCTCACCATCAGTCTTTTGCTTCACCTTTTCTAACAGTTTGACACTGAAAGTGCCCCCATTTGCAAAGTCAAATGTATGGAACAATTTGTTAAAAACCACTGTGTTTACTGCCTTATTACCATACTCGTCCCGCATATACTTAAATTTGGGACTGTTCAGGCTCAGGACTTTCTCAGACTTTGAAGAATTTGATCCCATTTTGCCTTGGTCACTTCTTCGACCAGCTTTAGGGTGCTCTTTTAATTCTGGAGGCATCCGCCACAGAATGGAACCTTCCCCATTCCAGTTCCACAGAATCGGCCTTAACCCAGCCTCCTTGAGTGCCATGCGGGATCTTACTACCTAGCCAGGTGACCCCTGCACACAACCTTAAACCTGGATCTCTTATTCAATGCCTGAGAAATTACCAGTACCTCACTTTTTTCCCATTATTTTCTTTTACGCGTATGGATTAAATTCCCCACTGACCATGAGTCCTGCATTCATGTGATTGTTACTTTGACATGTACCATCTACCTAAACATTGCTGCAGACCTAGTTCACCCATTCATGGTGTTGGCTAATGACAGTGGATTCTTTCATGTGTTCTGCCACACTACAAATATTGTTCAGGAAACGTTTGAGGACCATGACAAAGAGCTCACGGTGTTCAGAGTGCAATAATAGTTTAGGAGAGGTTTTTAGCTGTTTAGCTGATCTAAGTAATACTACGTTTTGTGGTGTTTTTTCAGGTTGATCTACAAATGCTCCATGTGTGACACCGTCTTTACCCAGCAGACCTTGCTCTACACCCATTTTGATCAGCACATTTCCAATCAGAAAGTGTCTGTCTTCAAATGTCCAGACTGCTCCATGCACTATGCTCAAAAGCAGCTCATGTTGGAGCATATTAAGGTATCGGATTGAGTTCTAATAACATGGAAGTACTGATAAGCTAGTAGAAGCTTTCAGAATACTACTGTATTCTTGTAAACATTGCTGGGGTTTTCTTCTACAAAATATGGCAGGCTCAAAAATAAAGAATTTCATGAGCTTAATTTAAACATGCCACACTCTTCCATTCAATCAAATGGAGTAAGGTCAGCAGATACAGACTTTATCTCAACATAACCTGTGATAGCAATTACCATCATCATATTTTCTTGTTTAATGTTTTAAATGCATGCCAAATTCAGGTGTGTACTGTTTGTAGATATTAGATATCTGTTAAATTTGCTAGATTATCTGTTGAGTAAGTACAACACTATACATCTTCTGACATTTTACGGCACATTTAACCGAAGATTTTTGCATTCTTGTTCTCTAGTCTGCACATGGCACCCTAAAGACCATTGAGGGTCCTCCAAACCTTGGCATCAATCTGCCTCTCAGCAGCAAGCCTATTAACTCCATGACTCCCAGCCCCAACAGCAAAGATGTGGGTTCCCTTAATGGCCTGGAGAAGGGGGACAAAAAAAACCCCACAGCCATCAAGAAAACCAGTAATGCCACAGACCTCCTCAAAACAATTAAACCATCATCCACATCTCCCTCATGCCCTGGCTGGACCTGCAAGGAATGTGACCGTCTCTTCACCCAGAGAGAAGTTTTTATATCACATATGAAGAGAGAGCATGGCAAGGTAAAATCATGTGTATTGCACTCTAACACGAAACACCAAATTAAAAGATGTGAAAGTAAGTTAGCAGGTCATGAAGAAGTCATATAACATGGACAGCTAAGATGAAACTGTTAGCTTCTACAAATTTTGATCAGACGTTATTAGTGTATTGCTTAGATTGACTGTAAAAGTTACTGTAAAATAACCATGATGTTTGTTAGCAAAAGTGACTCTTTGCAGGAATTACTTGCTTGAATGATACATTTTTAAGTAGTTTGCCATTTAATTTAAGAGAAAAGGGCTGAAATATTTATGGGATGGTAATGAATATTAAAAACTATTAATCAGAAGAAGGAGAAATGATATACAGGTAAATTACTGAGACCATTGTGTCTTTTTTCAACAGTAACTTAGAAAATGTTACATTTTTTATGACTATGCTTTACCAGATAAAGTATATTGTGAAGTCTTTAGCTGGCATTAGCTGTTGCCATACAGTACTTGATTTTATTTCCCCTTTGTGAACTGACTCCTTTGACTAGAGCGAAAATGAATATGCTCGAGCGAAAATTAATATCTTTCCCAAGATGACATTTGTACGGCTGGTGGTCACATGGAAATTAGAACAGCATAAACAAAACAATACAAGAAAAGAATTGTGCAATCATGTTTCATTCCATGTGGCAGCCAGTTGACCAAATTAATTTACACAGAGCGATTTCAGAGAGCACTTAGAAAATAACAGCATGTATGTTTATTTGCCATAATCATAGGGTGACCCTTAATCATGGAATAATATCAGTTGTAGCAATCCCCTGGAAATGTAGTGGGTGGGGCTTAGGTTAGATGGTTGGCTACTTTCCTTCCTGAAGGTGTGACATGCCTTTATGTAGAAATAATGCCTCCTAATTCAACAGTTTATTCAACAGTGCTGCAAGCTTAATATTGGCCCTTCTGAGTAAAATGCACAATTTGTGTTTGAGTTCATGTTGCCATGACGTGCCAGCTGACAAAAGTAACCACAGAACAAGGCAATTATGATGTCAACATAGTCAGACAGGCCAGAGCAATGATTTTGTACATATGTATATACCCAGAGTACGTAACCCATGCATTCACTGTCGGATCACATAATAGTTTCTCAGTTTGCTGAGTTTAACATATTGGAACAACATTATATATATACATATGTGTGTGTGTGTGTGTGTGTGTGTGATAACTTTTTCCCCTGATCCTTGGTCCTGACCCAGTGTTTTGTAAGGGTTTTTTTATTTCTCTCTCTCTCTCTCTCTCTCACTGCAGCAACTCAAGAAACATCCATGTCGCCAGTGTGACAAGTCCTTCAGCTCCTCCCACAGTCTGTGTAGACATAATCGAATCAAGCATAAAGGAGTTCGGAAGGTCTATTCCTGTCCGTAAGTATCGAGGAGTCCTTTTGTTGCCTGTGTGAAAGTGTGTGTCTGTGTACAAGTGAGTTGGTGATATTGAACACTGCGTTTCACAATAGTTATTTTCATGATACACACTGTATTGTATTGTGTGTTGTTGTTCTGAGTGAACAAAGACAAAAATGAACCATCAAAGTGGTGTTGTCAAATATTCAAAATACAATTAGGACAGGAGCAAATTCAGTGTTTGGCTTACTGGGGTGAGTAAAATTAGACAGTAAAATTAAATTTATAAAAAAGTTTACAGACTGACATCTAATCAGCTACTTATTGTGCAGTTTACACGGTTAATGTATATTGGATGTTGACAGTCTCTCTATACATGATCTAAATCTGGGGCTTGTTGTCTTCTAGTACTAATCATACAAATGATATAGAAAAGATACAACATATAGAAAGGTGTCATCATGTAATCAAGATAGCAATGAAATATCATTTTCATTAATCAACAATGTTTATGATGAAAAATAATGGCAGTCGTTTCATCTTACCACATATTTAGTGGTCTGTTCAAAGTTTTTTCAGATGCAAGTGTTGAGCACATAATTTTTATGAGAATATATTGGTATGTTTAAAAGCCTATGACGTTAACAATTACAAAAGAATGAATCTTTTCCATTGTGGTTCCTCTAATAGCATGTTGCTTCACTTGGCATGTGAGAGCTAAGCTTCTTTTTTCATTCTTTCTCAGACACTGTTTAGATTCAAACCGCACTTTCACTAAGAGACTGATGTTGGAGAAGCATATTCAGCTAATGCATGGCATCAAGGAAATGGAGGGAAAACCAGCTGTGGAGCCCATCAGCACACAGGAGACCATCAATAAAGACCAGGTAAGTTCACCAACCTTTATAGCAAGGATTTGGTACGATAAAACTTGAATTGAGCTTTTTCCATTGGTCAGTGGTCCACTACCAGTGGTTCCAGTTTTATGGTTTTTAGTGCCTGCTTAAATTGGTACCAAAATTACTTCATGATATAGTGTTGTTGTTCATACTTTTATAAGTGCGTGCATTTAAAACAATTTAGTATTTTGTTTCATATCAGCTAGTGAGTTCAGTTGCAGGAAGCTAGTTAATGAGCGAGATAAGATGCTTTAAAGTGGTTCCATTTGTCTTTCGAACAGGTAGAAGACCTAGACCTAGAACCATAACTTCTGTTGGTTCCTGTTTTAGCTAGTTCTTGTTTTTGAATGTGCAGTAGAAAAACATTCATGCTTAAAGGTCCCAGGACATGCTGATTTTTTATGCTTTTATATAGGGCTTAGTGGTCCCCTAATACTGTATCTGAAGTCTCTTTCCGAAATTCAGCCTTGGTGCAGAATTACAGCCACTTCGAGCCAGTCCCACAATGAGATTTCCCTAGGACGTGCCGTTTCTGTGTCTGTAGCTTTAAATGATAATGAGGAGGAGAGAGGCGGGGCAAGGTGGAGGGTGGGGGAGGGGCCAGCTCATCTGATCACCCTGGTTTGCACAGGTGATCACTCATAGTCATTTCAATGAGGGGAAAGGCAGATATCGCGTGCGCCATAACAGCAGCATGGTTATCCAAATAACAAAGAAGTACAACACTTGAGATAATGTGTGTATTCACACACCATTCAAACACATACCTGCTGCTATCTACGTTTACATTCATGACAGTAGCCTGCTAACTGGGCTGTTAGCTGTTAGTCGCAAAGCTAATGTCACGGCCACATTTTAAGGGTAAAAAGCCTGGTAACCATATACATATACATACAAAACTTCAGGAAGTTGTGTCGCCGCATTTCCAGAGAAAATAAAAGTAACCCACTGGTTCTTTAGAGGCTCGCATGAAGGAACTAAAAAAAATGCATTTGTGCTCATTTGTACATCATGTCTCTACAGGAAAAATGGTCTCTCACACGATTGCATTGACAGTCGGTGGAGCTAATTTTTTTGGGGAGGGGGGCGAAATTCTCTGGGCGGTCAAAGCATGAGAAAGGGGAGGTAACCTTTCCCTTTATGACGACATAAGGGGAAACATCCAGATCGGGCCATCTGAGCTGTCGTTCTCTCAACGGTGTAGCAGGATGACCAAGGCACTCTTTAAACCTATCGCCAATTCTAGCCACTGCAGGACCTTAGACAGGCTAGGGGAAATCATATTATGTTAAAAAAACTCTCATAAAGTGAAATTTTCATGCCATGGAACCTATAAAGGGACCACTGAGGTTCCTGCCCCTCACACTCCTCTGTGTTCCTGACTGCCTGATGCGTCAAGATTCAAGATTCTTTATTTGTCACATGCATAGTCATACAGGTACAACACGCAGTGAAATGTGTCCTGAACCGCTCCGTATGACTGTGTTGACATTTTTAGACTATTTAAAATTTGAATACAAAAATCTGAATATCTGAGACATAAAATAAATAAAAGAAACAAGAATAAGAAAAAGTACAAGTAACTTATGTAAGTCTAAGTACAATTAAAAAAAATATAAGCAATGGAAATTTTATAAAACACAATTCTAAATATTTAAATAGACTTAAAGTGACAGAAATATATCTAATAGTTGGATATGTATTTATATAACCGTAGCAGCACTGTGTACAATGTACAAATGGAATGTTAAAGTGCAATTCGCTTGGTGAATGGGTTAAATACAGAGAAAGAATTTCACTCCTCACACTGTGTGTTGTGCTGTGCTGTGTTCACGTATGACAGAATAGTCACTTTACACTTTTACGCTTTACACCAACAGTAGGCTACCGAGTTGATACGTTGGAAAGAAACCAGCACAGTTTCCGCATTCTGGTGTCATTTGAGCTAAGAGTCTTGCCTCCAAGCCACATTTGCAGTACCATGTTATCATTGGGGCAAATCTGAGTGAATATTTGATTCTATGCCAAGTTTTCTAACCACAGAGCTGCCACTATCTTTTTTTACTCATTGTTTATTGATGACGGTACCCACATTATTTAGCCTCAGCATAATTATATTCACCTTGACTTGCCCCGGATAAACATCCCGAAGTTATATTCCTTTAAACTCCTTCAGAATGTACTTAATCTACTGGCCTCCATAACTGACTAAATTCCCATTATTTAAGTTCTCATTATAATTCTTTTTCAAATCTGATTTGAGCCGTTTATGCATGTTCTCCTGGGTTACATATAAAATGAAAAATAATCGAAATGATGACAGATGTGGATCACTTAAGGTGCATTTCTGTCATGTTTACATTCCCTCAACTCTGCAGGAACTGCAGGATGGAATAGCACAACTGCATGTTGTTTCCACAGTTAGCTTGTGGAAAACCTCTTTGGCCATTCTTTTTTAAGGGCCTCCTAGCAGTCAATTTGTAAACATTCAAATTTCATTCAAACTCTGAAATTTAATGACTACTGTAGAAAAAATCTTTTAGTTGACTTTATTATTTAAAGTTGACAGCACAAACTTTTCTTCAGCTGTGACTGAATATCATACTCAGCCAAGTTTTCCATTTTTGTTTGAGCAGTAAATGATTTAATGTGTGAATACATTTTATACTTTCTTTTGAGAAAGTATGTACTGTGCTGTTTTTCTCCTTCTCTTTATACACTTGAACACTTGAATTTGGATGTGACCGTACTTGTATTGAAAATTTAAAAAAGGAAAAGAAGAAACTCCGATAGGCTCTAGTTGTCCCAGTTCATGGAAAAGTTGAAGAACATTGGAAAGGTGTAAACACTGAACACTAATGTGAGCAGCTTAGGGAGAAAGTTCAGTTCTAAGAAAAATCTTGGTTGCAAATACAGAGGGTCCTCAGTTTATGACGCTCAAATGGGCAGACTAGTTTAGTGGCACACGGGGGAAGAATACGCAGTAACGCCGTTTGAATGAGGGAGTACGCTTATCTAAGCACAAGCGTTCCATTTGTGTTGCTTTGTTTGGCGACTTTTATCTTTGACCTTTATCATGACCTATGAACGAATTTTTTACACTAATGTTTTGTCATTTTTTCTTAGCTGTGTTTATAGATGATAAAACTGTGTTAGGATAGGTTATTAGCTTAGGCTAGGGTGTGTTTCAGCTTATACCAAAATTTGGGTTACATCACTGTCGTAGGAACGGTTCTCCGTCGTAACTTGAGGACCCCCTGTAGTAACGTTTATTCATTGTGTAGTTTGTCAACAACTACTTTCATGTGTGTTTGTAGGTACACAGTCCAAAACGTAAGCTCAGCTCTGATGTTGAGGACACTGATAAAACAGACGAGCATGGTGGGAAGGATGGAGGTGTGGGGCTTCCCAGTCAGCGCTGCAGGGACTCGTCCTCACAGCCTCTGAAGAAACTGAAGGTGAACGTGTTTAAAATGCACAAGTGCGCCGTGTGCAGCTTCACCACGGAGGACCTGCTGCGATTTCATGAGCACATTCCCCAGCACAAAACCGACGTCTCGTCCTTCCAGTGCCGTGAGTGCGGCCTCTGCTACACCTCGCACCACTCCCTTGCCCGGCACCTCTTCATCGTGCACAAGTTGAAAGAGCCACCAGGGCTCAGTCGCCATAACGACCAGCAGGAAAACACCCCAGCCCCAGAGGACACACACGGCATCCCAGATACGCAATGCAAAGTGTGTGCCAAAACCTTCGAGACTGAGGCAGCCTTAAACACACACATGCGGACACATGGGATGGCCTTCATCAAATCCAAGAGAATGAACATGGCCGAAAAGTGAACATGCGTGAACGTCAGCACCACCTCGTGAGAGGGTGTAGAGACTTCTTTTGTTTATTTTTTGAAAATGTGAAAAATGTGGATATAAAGTCATCATGGACTGTGTTTGTTCTCTTTTCTCTGGCCTCTTGGGATGCTTATATATAAAACATTTACATATATAAAATGTAGACACACAGACATACACGAACACACGATTTATATA
>JBBIGA010000022.1:14300342-14320870 GCA_037576975.1 Alestes dentex | reverse complement strand
GAACACCTGTTAATTAAATACCATTCCAGGTCGATTCCTCATGAATCTGACTGAAAAAATGCCAAGAGTGTGCAAAGTTGTCATCAGAACAATAGGTGATGTTTTCAATATGAATCTATAATGTAGCCAATAATAAAAACAAAGGAAATCGTTGAATGAGAACGTGTATCCAAACATTTGACTTGTAGTGTATATAAATATATAAAATTGTATAATATGTTTAAATAATGAATAATTATACTAAAATGTGTTTGAAGCAGAAAATTACTTAAACCTTTACTGTCAATGTTATTTTTTTAAATTTATGAATTAATTCCATCTTGTCTTAAGGTCAAGTGGTATAATCACCCAAAATTTAAACAATAAAATGTCAATAAAATGCTCTCATGTTTCATAAACTCTTAATTCAGGTGGAATAATTGTATATTATGTTCTTTGAAGACTAAATGTAATTTTGTTCTGAACATTTTTAGTTGAAAACCCCTTTTCCATACATGATGTAAAAAATATCAACATGCAGACATCCTTATTGTTGTGTAAAAAGACAATTAGATTAATTATGTCCTGGTTATAGCCCAGTGAGTCTTTTAGACATGCCATATGCAAGCAAATAAACACGAAGTCAACAGCCACCTAAATTGTTTTGAAAAAAAAACAAACGACTGACTGCTAGTGTTTGCATCCACAAAATTTCTCTTAAATCTGCTCGAACCACATCCCGCTCTTCATTAAGGTGATACAGATTTGTGGTCATGGTTTAGAACTTAATGCAAGATATAAAACCAAATAAAACTTTGCCATACAGGCAAACACTGAAGACTTCTTACACAACAGTGTCTGCTTTCATAAATTGCCTCAGGAGCAAGAGTTCTGTTCATGAAATCATTTTTGTGACCACATTCCTAAACATGAAGAATCTGGTCTGAGATCAATCCTTATGACTGCTTTGTGAATACCAGTCCCGGTGTTTTTGGAAATGGCTGTAACAGTTATTTATTTGAGGTCAGTCTCTGCAGACAATGTCTTTATTTTCAAGTAGAAAATAAATATAAATTGAATATTGATGTCCACACTTTTTCTCTGTACAGTAACTTTTAATATTATCATGAGTTAGTATAGTTAATAATACTATTAAAGCATCATATTTAATATTGATTAAAGTTACCACAATGAGTTTTTAATATACCTTGCAGAAACTTTGTGGAATTAATATTAGAATATGTCCTAAGCCAATTCCATCAGAAAAAATGTAGACAGAAGCATAACCAGATAGAGTTTGTATTTTTCAGTTTAATTTGAACCAAGTACGAATCTCAAGGGCTTGTGGGATGAGGAATCAAATCAAGGCGAACAATTCCCCATCGATAAAAAAAAACAAACAAAAAAAATAAACAGCCCTCTACAAAAAAGAAAAAGTAAAACAACAAGAACAGTAGGAAGAGGAATTTCACAAAATCCATCAAGCCCCATTTGGGAACAGAGTGGCAGATAAGAGTATAGAGAAAGAGGAGACAGAACCAGTAAGAAAAGCAGTCTGAAGTGTCACTTTGAGGACAAACAGGCGTGCGAGCACTGATCCAGAGTCAACTTTGACCTTATCTAGGCCTGTTCTTCATCTGCATGATCGGAGATTCAAAACTGACCTTGGAGCAGCCACAGCAAAGGCCAGTTTTAGCTGAAAAGCCTCGCTCCACTTTTGCATGTTAGCAGCAGGCAGAGAACAGAATAGATATTGCACCAGTTATGAGTGCTCTGAACAGACCAAAAATATATATCGCAAAGTCACATTCAAGTTAATAATAAAAGACAAACGTCAAACCCACGATCCTCGTGAGTGACCGTTAAAGTGCCCTTATAGATTCAGTGGTGTTTAGAATGGAAAGGAGTGAAAATGAGGGAGGACAGAATGACAAATAAGCAAAGATGTAGAGAAATGAGAGAAAAAAAGAGAGATGGGAGTATTTCGTACTCAAAAGCACTTTCATCATTTCTCAGTAATAACGTTCACATCTTCAACCTTTCATTCATGTTAATACTTATAGAAGCTTTAATACATACATTGACAGAATTAAAGGCCCCCCTCCCAAAAAAAACCCAAACTAATTTACAGCATTATATAAGCATAATAATAATAATAATAATAATAATAATAATAATAATACAAATGTGAAGAAAACTGAAGTAATTTACATGTCTTATTGGTCTTCCCCCTTTTCTCCAGGGTTTGAGCAGGAAAAGTGAGTAGCTCCATAATCATAATTACTACGTAATCATATCAAAAACACAGAGATACATGTTCATGCCAGTTTTTAGCACTACAATAACCATACTGATCATGTTTTTTTGCCCACAATATCAATTATACTCATTTTGTTACAGCCTGGCCAGATTAAGAATGACATTTTCTTCCGATAACAGTTTCTAAAATTGTAAACCACATTGTTGGTACAAATATCGGCATACTCTGCAACAAGCATGGTAATATAATCATAGTAATAAATGATGATTGGAATAAAAAATTTAAAATGATTATGAACACCATTTTCCTTCTTGGCTTTGCAAAGGAAGATAAAAAAATTCTTGCTGAAAGAGTGAAGAGGAGGAACAAGGATGAGGAGGTGCTCGTCATACTGTGATCAGCTGTTTTTCCTAAGGTAATCTGGTGGTTAGACCTGATAAGGGTGACTGTAGTTCCCCATTGGCTGCATTTACACTAAACATAGACTTTATTAAACCACAAAATGATAAAGTCTGTTTTTTTCTTCTTCTCAAGGCCATGCTCATCTGAGGCTAGTAAAGAGAGACATAGAAATATTTCTGAGGAATTCTCTATCTCTGAGAAAGAGAGAGAGATGAAAGAGAGAGAGAGAGAGAAAATGTTGATATGACAAGAAAGATAAGAAAGGGAGAAAATGAGAGCAAAGACAAAAAGTAAAGAGAAAATATGAGAAAGAAAGTAAATCAAAGAGAAGTCTGGGAAAGTAAGTGAAGAGAGACAGTAAGAAAGTGTGCAAATGAGAGTGAAAACAAGAGTAAAAAAAGAAAGCATCAAAATATTTCAGAAAGAATAGGGTAGAAAAGATGAACAAACAGAATGGGAAGCCTGTGAAAGACAAGAAGAAAAGAGAAGAGAGAGGGGAGAGAGAGAGAGAGAGAGAGAGAGAGAGAGAGAGAGAGGAAAGAAAGAGGAGAGAGAAGAAAGAGGGAGAGAGAGAGATGAAAGAGAAAGAGAGAGAGAGAGAGAGAGAGAGAGAAAGGAAAGAGAGAGAGAGAGAGCAGTTTTAAAGGACTCTGCTGAGTGCTATATTGTCTACTGTAAGTCTCGGTGTGTCTCTATGTGAGTCCACACTGGCTCCTCGGCACATGGACACATGCATTACTGTTCTGATAATGCTGCTTCAGGCGCTTGGGTTTGGCCATACAATGGCAGCTTGTGTATGTGTGTGTGTGTCTGTGAGTGTGTGTGTGTGTGTGTGTGTGTGCGCGTGTGTGTGTGTGTGTGTTTGTTGTGTGTACAGTCTGTGTTGGCAGATTGGATGTTTTCGTGACCATCCCCCACTTTTTCTCTTTAGTCCACTCCTTCGAAGCCCTGGGCGTTTTCCACTGCCATCAGCAGCTTCTCCCTCAGGTCATCGAATGACTCGTAGGCCGGCAAGTCCAGCCGGTTAAAGCTGTGGACAGACAAACAATCAATAAATCAATCAATCAATAAATAAATAAAAGACAAATAGATAAATAAATACATAATTGAATAGATAGATAGATAGACAGACAGACAGACAGATAAGACACTGTTTTCACACCTAAATAATTACACACCTAAATCATTACACACCTGAAACAACAGTCAAATTATTTAGCAACCTCTAATGGACCTGTTTATGTGGTTTCTGGTTCTGTCAGACACATTGCTGTCCATTCACATAAACAGCTTGAATTATATCTGAATTGTCTATGAACAAAGCTGATCTGGTGTAGAGAAAAGTCCAGCAGAAAGTCCAGCAGATCTTACCACGTATGAGCGCGAGGCAGTTTGTCTGGCGTCCCCCACTGCTCGATGGTAAACAGCTGTGGTCCGTTTGAACCTACAATACAAAGCATGATGCAATAAAATGACAAAAAGTTAACACACATACAGTCCTTTTTAAAAGACAATGCTTTTCTGCAAGTACCCAATTACAATGTAATATATACAGTATATATTATTCTGTTTACATATTATGATACATATTAATAATAGATATTATGTATAATGTATTATTAATATGTATCATAATATGTATACAGAATAATAACAGAATAATACAAATTAGGGTGGGTGAAGCTCTTTACAGTGTGACTCAGCAAACCCACAGACAGTGTGACATGAAGGCAGTCTTTTGAAAAACACAAAGAAAGCAATGGGCAGGATAAAAAAAAAATCCTTTGGCTTTATAATATATGATATATTTATACAGTAATGTGAGGGCAGGGAAACTAAAATGGATTGAAACAGATTTAACTGTACCAATAAAGACTCACATTATTCATTATCTTAGAGGGTTTTTTTAAGCAAAGGGAACTTAAATACAAAATATTGTGACATCACAATGCAAAAATGTGTATGTGCATCTTGACAAAAAAGCAGTCCAATAATTTGATGTGACTGCATTGTTTATAGTGTTCGACCAGTACCGATCCGAAACTCAGTTCTGTACATTTATGCCATACATCACTCCCTTCCTTCCCTCTGGTTTAATTAGTAAACTAGTTTAATTAGTAAACTGTGTCACAACTTGTATCTTCACATTCAAATTTCACTCTAAATATTGTAAGAATATTAAATAGTTTTCAGTCTACTTTGTTGAATATACTGAGTGTACTGAACCATGGGCTCTATCATCTATCAAACCAAACCATGAGTACATTGTATTGTTACAGCCCTAAATATAAAGTCCCACCGATACATAATTAGTATCTGGAATTAAATTAAATGGAAAAGGACTGATTTTGAACAGTGAGATTCAATTATAATGACTTACTACATACAAATAAATGCAAAATTGCAACCCTCCCCGAATCTGTCCATCAGCTCCACTCTATAGTTCTTTGCACAACTGTACAAATTTCTGTCAGTCTCACCATAGAGCTCAGCGAAGCCGTTCATGGGCACTCTGGATGTTCCTGTGACGAACTGCAGCAAACGAATCCTCTTCTCAGCATCCATCAATAACACTGCCTACAGGGATTTCACACAAATGAAATTACAGATTATCATGGGACAGAATATTGAATGTCTGTGCATTACAGTGCGT
Organism: Alestes dentex; assembly: GCA_037576975.1. Lineage (NCBI taxonomy): Eukaryota > Metazoa > Chordata > Actinopteri > Characiformes > Alestidae > Alestes > Alestes dentex. Next base: position 14,315,576 of record JBBIGA010000022.1, on the reverse strand, counting down.
ATAGGAGCAAAAAAAACAGTCCTGACTTTGTAAAGTGCTTTCTTCAAAAGCCCAATGTTTCTTTTTTTAATATGTCAATGTATTTTTTTTAATGTATTTTAATTTGTTTATTTTCAGTTAATAAAGTTAGGGAGAAGGTAAGGGATAGGGTATGGGCATTCTTGCAAATATAGGTAACAAATACAAATAGGACATTTTATTAGGTATAGGTACTAAAATGCACTGTTTGTCTACAGGTACCAAGACAACCTTTCTATTTAGTGACATGTATGTCCATTGCTGACGTGCAAAACTTCAGAAAAGAGAATGAATGACAGAATGAGTATAGAATGAGAGGCTTTAGAGCAGCCACGCATGTGCCTAAGGTCACCTTGCCCAGAGCAAAGAATCAGATGGGGGTATTCAGCACCATCAGCACTCAGCTATGGAGCAGTGGGACTGTGTTCTCTGGAGTGATGGAGCTCATTCCAGCACCTTTGGGGTGAGTTGGAGTGGAGTTTGTGTGGAGTGGACAAGTTCCTCACAACGTTTCAAAATGTAGTGCAAAGCTTTCCCAGAAGAGTAGAGTACAGGAATGTGAATGAATATACAGTGTGTATATTTCTGCATAGGGGACATCATTTTGAATTTAAGTTCTGATGTCTATCAATTTTGTCTACATACAGACGTGAATATGTGTGTGCGTTTAGTTATATTATATTTTCGGCATTTATCAGACGCTTTTATCCCTAACTACAAGGGACAGTCTCCCTGGAGCAACTTGGGGTTAATGGTCTTGCTCAGAAACCCAGCTGAACGTAGGATTCGAACCCATGACCTCTTGGTCTAGAGGCAAGTATCCTACCCACTAGGCCGCCACCACCCCCTGTGTTTGTGTCCTGTCTCCAGTCTGCTGATAAGGCAATTCTGATGTGCTCAGAGGCTCTTTCATCAGAGCAAACACTGCATGAGCATCACATCAAAAAGACTTTGAACTGCAGTGTGTTCCTGTCCCATACAGAGTACACACACACACACACAGACACGAAGACAGACGCGCACACACTCCTGGAATGGGTCACATTAAGTGTAATTAAAAAAATAATAATAAATTAAAGGTCACTCCCTGTTTTTTTCTGACTCAATAATCCATACACAGGCCTACCTTCCAGAACCACTGTATGACCGGATGATTTGGGCAGTAGCCGTTCTTGTAAACAGTGTGCTGCCTCCAGTCATTAACATCCACATCTCCCAGACCACACATCAGCAACTGCAAAACAACAGAACACAATTATTATTATTAGGCTAAATAATTCAGTAACTACATGCACAAACTATTTACACAGCATTCCCTAAAACAAATGAGTAAAGCAGAATGTGTATGTGTGTTTCCAAGTCAGGTTTTCTAGTTTTCAGTAGAACGACCGCGAACATAACTGTCCAGTTGTAAGCACTTTAACGCAATCAGTCACCAATCACACCGACTTTATCGCAATTACGAACTATTATGAATAATTCCGGACCTATTAAGAGTTATTCAGTAACTAATGTAAATGTAATAAGAGTTTATAAGAGTGGTAAACTGGAGTTTGGAGCCAGATACGGACCCTCTGAGTTAGTAAGTTCAAATTACAAACAGTTTGCCTCAAATCCAAGTACATCTGAGAGATGCATTGGGTAAACATCAGTTGTAAATATTGGGTACACTGTGGCAGGTTACCTAACATGAGCTATATTAAGTCAGCTTAGGCTGAGGCTTATGCTGCTAAAAGCAAAAGTGGGTTGCTGCATGCATGAGGAACCTTTAAAAATATTGTTCCTCCAACAGGGCTATAATTTAGCTGACTTAGCTCTTATTCTTAGATGAATATATATATTTCTGTGTGCATCTCTCAGATGAATATATATATATTTATGTGTGTATCAATTTATGACATAACGGCAGGCAAACTGTGTCATAATTTTAAAATAAATACATGTATCAAATGAATCTACTGAAAACACAGAATAACCTGCTTTATTTTCATTTCAATCACGTTTAGTAGGAATGCAAGTGCTATCACAATACAAGTCTCATTCTACTGTACTACTACTACTACTACTACTACTACTACCACCCCACACACACAGACACAGACACACACACACACACACACACACACACTCAAACACCACCATGTGATTGACATTGCTGTTCTGAGAACGAACCACTCACTCAAATAATACATGCTCACTGATGGTCCTGCAAGTAGTTTCTATTTTTCCACTTTTTTATTTCAGAGAAATACCAAACTGTACGATATATTATTAATTTATTTTTTGCTATATTTATTCATTTATTTTAATATTCGTTTTATATTAACCGCAGGAGCAGTAATTTCCTTTAGGATTAATACAGATCTCTATCATGTTATTTTACATTAACACATGACACAGAGAGACAAATGGACTGTAGTCTGTAATTGTAAACTACAAAGGGCATCTCAATGTTGACTGGAGCTGATAAAATAGACAAGAAGTGCTGGCTCCCCTAGCAGAAATCAGCATTGCACAAACTGCACTGAAGTGGTGGTAACCGGACATACAAAAATAATGAAGGTGTCTACAGAGAAGTACCTAATTAATGAAATGTACATTTGAGGTATGCTCAATTACATGATAAAGTTCTGAACAAAACAGGATAACAGGGAAAAAATAGAAGGTAAGGCACAACCGAACTGTCCTTAAGTTAGAGCACTATTCAGGGCATTTAACCAGTTAGGACACTTATGTAATACTCCTTTTCTGTCTGGAGGTAAGATAGAATCAACATAGTTTTCTGTAATGGTCTTAAATGAGACCCTAAATGAGGTTGTGGTGGTTACTAAACAAATGTGAAAATTAGGCTTTTTTTAATATGTTTTTTTATTGTTCTTTAAATCAATGTCCATGTTAAAAACCAAAACCAAAACCAAAAAAACACAAAAAACGTAAGACTGTTCTGCCTGCATGGTGTAATGTATATTTGCATGCAGATGTTACCTCTAACTCGTTCTCATCAAAGATTTTGATTAAGTCGATGAGGATGAGCTCTGTGAATCCCTGTAAAAGGCATTTATACAAATTATGAATGAAAGAACAATATTGTGAATATTATGAGCATTATGAATATTATTTTTGTTCCGACCACTAAGCACAACCTTGAGGACACACTGCCACTTACTGGCAGCATTTGTGAACGCATCTAAATTGAGCTTTAATTTCCATAGGGATGGTTCTTTACCTCCATGAAGGCATTCATCTGCTTCTGGACCCTGTTAACAAACCTCCACTGTATGACCAGGCTGTTGAAAAAGAGAAGATGTTTTGGTAACACTTTACTTGAAAGGTCCACTGTAGATGCTTTGTAGATGCTGAGCTTACTATTAATTTTAAGGTCTATTATATCAAACATTTACTATAAAAGATTCTACTGAATCTAATCCTAATCCTACCCCTAACACTGTTGATAATCAGATTGTTTAAAGCAACTGTAAATAATTCATACGGAACCATAAAATTGAAGAAAGCCCACATTCACATTTTTTTCTGTTTCTTTCTGTAAAACCATTAATAACCGCCTATGAGACTGGAGGACTTACTCAATGTACTCCTTTTTGTTTTCGTTGGTGACAACCATATCCGAGCCACTTGGCTTCAGGTCCACCTGATATGTCTGAAAAAAAAAAAAAAAGAAAAGATCCATTGACTGACAGGAAAAAAAGCCACCCAGGACTAAAGGATAAGTTGTAGTTACCTGTCCGAAGTTGTCTTCATCAATACAGAACCGTAAATCCAGCTCCATTGGGTCATTTTCCAAAATCCATTTCAAAGAGTTGTAGTATTCACTGTCCTACAAAGAAACAAATGCACACGGGTGCCATCCATTCAATTATACACTATCCATAATTATAGATGTTTTAGCTAATATTTCAAGCATTTTGTGAATGAAAAACTCTGAAATGCCAAATAATATGCCATCATTATCTATTTAGGACTATTTTCTAAGTTATCTAGCTTGAGAGCCCTCATTTTTGAAACATGGGGCAGCTGGTAGCCTAGTGGTTAGGGCGTTCACCCTGTGATCTGGAAGTCATGGATTCGATTCCCAAGACTGCTAAGCAAGTATCCTTGAGTAAGGTACCGTCCCCACACACTGCTCCCCGGGCACGGTGTTCCTGGCTGCCCGCTGCTTCACTTGGTGAATGGGTTAAACTTGGTGAATGGGTCAGTTCACTTTTCACTTATAAGGCATTCTGAATATGTATTTTTCATAATTATATTCAGACATTCATTTGATTGTAATATCATTCTGAATATTTATTTTATTCTTTTATTCTTATTTGTTTCAAGTGGTGTCTTTCAGGGGTTTTTTTTTCAATAATTGTAAGTTATGGTGGGACTCACCACTGACTCCATGTCGTTCAGCGTGATCTGTTTTCCCAGCATCATCTTGTAGAAGGGTCGGATAAAGAAACCTGTCAAACAAAATAGACCAAGAGATTACATTCTGACCAGCTGACAAACTAAATGTTCAATATTTAGAGCACTAAAGTGTTAACATACCGTCCAATAATTTGCCATGATAAACAGCCATGCCTGCTACCCTGCCAATGAACTTGAAGTATGAGAGATGGTCCTCATTGCAGAGGCCTGAGTTGGGGTTGATCTGAAGAGTGTAGTTGTCTCTGTATTAAAAAGAGAAACAAAATGAGCTACAGACCAATATGGTAACACTTCAATCACACAACAGTAGCATGCCATGTGCAGTTGTGTCATGTAAATATACATTTTACTGTAAAAAAGTTGAACTGCATTGCTGAATAAAAGCAGATAGGCTAAAACTGATGAGCTGTGGCCGGTCATAATTATTCTCCAAGAAAACAACATTATTCTCCATAGCACACATTATTTTCCCTCAAAACACAAACATTCCCCTTCAAAACCCAGTCATTCTCAGTGAAAATGCAGCCATTAAAACAGTAATTCTCCATTGAAACACAATCTTGCTCCTTCAAACACAAGCATTCTCCACCAATAACAATCACTATAATACTGCCAGTTTTCTTTACATCCTTCCGGTTAAAAAAACCTCAATCAGTAATAACGGTGGGAACATTCTAGAGAGCTCCCACAATTACACACACGTCCTGTGCAGCAACCACCTATTTTTTTTTTTTACTATTTGTTAGAAATTGAGTTGATAAGTCCTCCACAATTTTTAATGAGCTACATTAACATTTACTGGTATACCTAAAATAAAACAAAATCTGGTTTTGTCAAATTACATGTTTAGTGATTTTTAAATTTTTTTTTTTGTTTTGGCATGTGTAAGTAATGTTATGCTATAGGATAGATCAGGTGTATTTTTATTATGATAGATCAGGTGATTGGGATATATAGAGTAGCTTGACCTAAAATGTGACAAAATAGCTAAATATAGGTCTGTTTTTTGCAATTCTGCAATTCGCACTGCAGTAACGATAAAATATTAGTGGGGCATTGATAGGTCAGTTGCCCCCCCACACCACTGCAGGCCACGGAGGAAGTGCCATGAAGAGCAGAAACACAGGGGCATCAAACAGCCAACCAGGCTTAGGAAAAAGAAAAAAAGAAAAAAAAAAAAAAAAACAGTGCTAAAAAATGAGATGGACAAGGGAGAGAGGTGACAGATGGAAGGAGGGGAAGGGATAAAGAGAGAGAGAGGCAGTGAGAGATTCAGAAAGTAGCATGTAGCTTCTGTTTCCAGTGCTCTTCCGTAAAGCAGAGTGCTTCAGTAGTGAGAGTGAAAAGTACTAGAAGAACATCACTGACCGAGTAAAGAGTGCATTATTCATTCCTCAGACATTTCCCCCATGGCAAACCAATGAAATACTGCTACAACTTCGAAAACACTCGTCTAAATATAGCCCGGATAGAGAAAACTGGGTTAGCCACAGCTGCTTCAGCCATATTTCAGGACCAGGAAGAAAATAAATGGCATGAGCAGAACTGCCTATTAATCACAAACACTAACTAACATTAGACCCTTTTGTTCAAGTTGGTCCAAAAGAAAATAATGAGCTACATGAGGCTGCTTTTAACTGTGGTGAAAGGGACTGTAATGCACAGCTTGGAGCAGATTATTGCTTAAATAAAGCTGAGACAAAACGTAGTAGGACAAAGTACACCAATGTTCAACACAGTTTAAATTATTAACAATAATAATCGCAATAAATTATTCTTTTGCCAAGTAATGTACTTTTTACATAGCAATCAGAGATTATTCCATCAACAGCACAATGGCTTTTAGCAACGAGGGATATTGATAAAGAGGTGGAAGTGTGTAATGTTTGCAGTGGACCAAAAAACTAAATAATAAAATAAAACGGTGGGTGGGTTTCAATATTGAATTATACGTTGTCACTTATAATTTTAAAAGGTAAAGAAGATACTGGCGCAAGGGTTAGGTAAGGGTGATTTTCTGGTGGGTCAAAATTTCTCACCTGCGCTGAAAACGCGTCATAATTTATAACTATAAAAACAGAAGGATCCCTATTATAACCCCTAATTCCATATTTCCTCCACAATCACTTTTAGTTTTCCCCCTTAAATTGTTTTTTCCCCCACTTTGGTTTCTCTGTGGCACTGAACAGAACAAAGTGATTAACTAGTTAACAGACATTATGCTAAATTCAAAATTTGTCTAATTTGGAATTAATTTACATCATGCTGTAAACTATAATACATTACACTACATTATGGTGCATTACTGGCTCTGAGGCATAATCTAAGAAAACCATTACAGTTGTTATAATTACTCAATGATAACTGATCGTGCTGTCTTTATATTAAAAAAAAACAATTTTCCTAATTTTATAACTTTTTTAGAATTTACTGAGTTCAAGGGTTAAAACAAAGATTACTCAAATATTAATCAAAATAGTCACTATATTACTAGCTTACCAATTTGATCCCTAGTGATTTTCATAACAAAATCTTTAGGCAATAACTTCTTTGCTTTTTGTGAATCCGGTTTGCTTCTTGTATATATAAGCACTGGTGGTCAGATTGAGAACCAGAACTACCCATTTCATAATAGCATCCGAACTAAGGTTTTAAGAAGGAAAATGGACTGTAGGAGCTCTCAGGCTCAGGAAGCAGCAGGAATGAAATAAAAGAGGACCTGCAGGGGGCACAAGTGCCCACTGCACTAAAACAACAGTAGGAAACCGCATTCTCTCACAGCCTAAACAAAAATATTTTCATCTCCCTCAGCCAGCCCACGTTGTGTTGATTTAAAAGCCATGGTTTATCACAAAACTTTCAGCCCACCAAAACCACCAGCTCAGTAAGAGATGATTGCGAACAAACACAACAGAAAACACACTGCTGTTTTAACGCAATACTTCAGCTGCACTTGATCATTTAAATTGTGACTCAATGAACTTACAACTTTGAAGGGCCTGGCTATGAGATGTAGTTAGATTGCTGTGTTTTACACCACATCTTTACATAGTCCCTTTAAAACATAGTGTTACATAGTCCCTTTAAGACAATTCACACTTACATATTCCTCCTTACCCCAACCCCCTGTAGTTGTGTCAGTTCTAAAGTTCTTGTCACATGTATATTAGAAACTCTTCACCCAAGCTTTTTTTTCTATTGGTGTTCCTCAAAAATGGCCACTATCATACTGGTGTACATGGAAACACTTAAATTTTCTCATTTTTGATTACCACAGTCAAGCAACAGTGTTTATTTATTTATTTTTAAATACCCTCATTTTCTCAAGGACAAACTGAGATCAGACCCAGTGTTCCTAGTATGGGCATGATCCCGAATACAGATTGAGGCCAGTTCAATCAACAATCAACTTCAAACAACGAGGTTTATGTGGTCGATCAGCCAAGCCAATTCTAAAGTTTGCTTCTTTAGCTTCAAACTGGAGTTCTGAGGCTAATGTAAGTCCTGAAAGCTTTTATCCTAGAGTTAGTGTTATGTAAACTGCATGGCTAAACAAAAAGGTCTCATCTATAAACATGCACTCAACTATGTTACATAGCTAAAAAATCTGAAGTTTGAATTTTGCCTATACTTTTGTACAAGCTTTTACTATGTAATTAGTCTCGTAACCCCAGGGCAAAGCCAAAAACCCAAACATGCCTTAGCTGACCGATTACATTTCAGAGAAAACTGTATAAATCTGATATTTATTATTTTAAGTAAAGTGCAAGGATCTGACACTTACGTGGCTGAGTACTCAAACAGCCCATAATAAGGATTGAACATCTCCTTGGAAAGGAGGAAGAACCACTCTCTGGCCACACCTCCGTAGTCCAAACCCTTCTCTGATTCAAACTCAATCCACAGACGAGCCTTCAACACGTCTGGCCGCTTCAGAGACATTATCCGTCTGTATGATTCCTCAAAAATATTCCCCCGGTGGAGCTTCATCTCGAACCGGTTAGGAATGTCCGCCTGAGAGAGAGAAAGAGAGAAGAAAGAGAGAGAGACAGAAGAGAGAGAAAGAGAGAAGAGAGAGAGAGAGAGAAGAGAGAGAGAGAGAGAGAGAAAGAGAGAGAGAGAGAGAAAGAGAGAGAGAGAGAGAGAGAAAGAGAGAGAGAGAGAGAGAGAGAGAGACAGAGAGAAAGAAAGAGAGACAGTGTGAGTGAGTGAATAAACGAGTGATTGAGTGGATGAATGAGTGAATGAGTGAGTGTAATGTAACAGTATCCCGTAATTCAAATTACAGGGAACACCCTGACCCAATCTGAAAGCCAATAAAGGCATATTTTTAATGGATCTGTAATGGATCCATTTTAAAGTGGATAAAGCCCACTGCAGTTTAGAAACCTTTCCTTAAAAAAAAAAGCTTAGTGTTAACAACATGCTAAAAGCAGAGTCTGTAAGGTGTTTTAAAAACTCTGTGTAATAGTGTAATAGTAAATTGCAAAAAAAGCGGAAATAAAAAACAATCAAACAAACAAAAAAAACCCAAAACAACCGGCATTACTTTTTTTGGGGAAATAAGTTAAATAGTATCCCGTAATATATAAAAAGGAACAATTATTATAAACGTTCTGATCAACAAATGTGTGTTGGTGATATGCAGACCGTCCAGTCTAGTATCAACCATTTGAAAACGCCAGCTGTGTCAGAATGCATTAACGCTGAATAAACACTGATAGTAGCACAGGTTGTCCAAGGGCTTTGCCATATTTCAGTACTGACCAGACAAGAGCTAGTATTAATTCAGTCCACCATATCCCTTACTAATTGCTGATAATTATAAAGCATCCTATTTGTTTTTATCCAAACTATCCATGCCTTTTTGAAATGTTCAAATATCTAAATAAGTTTAAAAAAATCCATAATTTTGAGTAACCATCTGTAGTTTAAATGTCTTTTCCAGTGTCTCTTTAGCTTTAACCTCTGATCTTCTTTGCTTGATCCATTAAATCTGTCCTTTTTGAAATGTCATGACAACATGAAGAGGATAATAATTTTATTATCAACAAACATCACGAAGTAACTGGATCCAGCCTCTTCTAAGCAACGCATTCAAAACCCACACAATCACCAGCCGAGCGCGTGTTTATGCTGTGTGAGGAAGGAGCTAACGCTGAATACAAAACACTTACACATTTCCGTCATTTTAACACAGAATAAATTACTGCATCCTGGAATAAATGGTGCTAAGTGCAGCAGAGCCTACTGTTAGGGACTCAGATCATACCGGTTTCTTTAACTTCTTTCTGAAGTAGTCATACTTCTGTTTGAACTCTCTGGAGTAGGGCACAGCCTGTGGAGGAGAGAAGCAGAAAATACAGCTCTGACTCAACTACAGCAACAGCAAATAAAAAGCAAAATGCTTCACCTTTACTAAACCAAGAAAAAACATTTGTTAATGGATATCATGACACTGGTCTTCACAATACTGATAACACTGAACACTACAATGCGCAAAAGATTCTTCAATCCAGTCACAGCGTTCTTCACTGTGGCCAAGTGTTCACTGTGGCGTGTGATGAACTCACAGGGCCGGTGATAGCAGGACTCTGTAGACGAGGGTCTTCCCACTGTGTATTCCTGGTGTCTAAAAAAACAACAAATAACAGTATTTTTGCTGAGTTTGACTAATGTTGAGAGAGCAGTTGGTTTCTGATGACCAGAGTTACACCAGTATTCACCATTCTCCAAACCTCATAGCTATTTTCTGCTATTCACCTTTCTCCAACTCAAAGTTGCTATTTCTGGCAAATATAAATACTATTTGAGTTACTTACTACTCAGCATCACAGCATATTTAACGCATACTGTACAAGTCAGGAGTTACTATTGTTACTTGGCTGTACATTCAGCTTATATGGTTGTTTCACAATTACAAACCTAATTATATATAGAATTATTTATTGACATCATGCATTGTAAAAGACTTTATTTGTTACCAGACAAATAAAGGTGTTTTTTTCTCTCAAGAAAACTCCCCAGTGTTCAACCAAAACATCATCAAATTCAAATATGAATAAATACCATTCTGCTGTATTAATAAACACTAAAGTGTTATGGATTGAAAGTAAAACACTGTAAAGTACTGAGACACAGCACTAAATATGACAGTTAAAAGCAGATGTGTTTGAAGAAGTCTCATACTTAGGCCTTATGACTAAAAAAGACAACAAGACCCGCATTGGAAGTGGCGTAAAGAGGCCCACTCCCTGAAGCAGTGTTCAATTATGCAGTTAAAATGAGCACAAATTAAACCATTGCTTTCTATTTTTCTACAGTGTTTCTGCTCGTAGTGTCTCTTTGGAGCAGCTTGCCACACCAAAAAAATGTCAAATTGACTTGTTTGCAAGGTCCACTTGAGACTGACTTGTTGCTTTCAACACAGTAATTAATTTCCTCTTCTAGGACAAATGCACAGACATAATTTTGGCCTTGAAGGTGAGAGCTACTACTACTTTAAGTACTTTTTCTAACTTTAATGGCAAACTGAAGAGTGTGGTCTTACTGTGGTCAATGTAAAAGGTTCTTCCATCTGCATGCACTCGTTCCTCCCACCCAGGCTAAAGAGAGAAAATCAAAAAGAGAGACATAAATGGTTAGATTTGACTAAGCCAAAAAGCCAATAAACCAGCAGCAGTAACACACCCACACAGTCACAGCAACCACCCACAGCACTCACACACAGAGGTCCAGAATGAAGCTGCCTCCATAGTTTGGGGTGGAATTGGGGGGACCGCAGAATGGAGAGAGAGAGAGAGAGAGAGAGAGAGAGAGAGAGAGAGAGAGAGAGAATGAGAATATATGGAGAAAAATGTGAGTATGAAGAAAGAGAATAAAGAAAATGACAGAAGAAACAGGAAAACAGCAGATGAGAGAGGAGGGGATACAAAAGAGGCAGACAAAAATGATGGGAGAAAAAAAGATAATAAAAAATCAATTTTAACCATGATAATGAGACACAGTGATGATTCATTGAGTACCAGGCATGCAGCATGAAACACACGCACACGCAGGCTGCAATGAGCTGACAAAATAAATTGGTTGTCAGCAAAGTTACTCATGATTTACTTTAAAACAAAGGTGCTCTCAAAGATGCTCTGAAATGTTTTTGTGTCTCTGAGAGATACACTATGAGAAGTACAGCAGGTGATGTGGCTTCCATTATTTTGTTGCTCCGCAAATGATGCAATAATGCTGAATGATGGCAAGGAAAAGTGTGAGGAAACAACCGCTTAATCAAATAATGTTTTACGGATTAACTGATTAAAGAAACAATCTTCAGATGCAACCTAACACACACCCATGTTAACCAACCCAACCACAGCAGGGTCCATTAGACCACACCGGCTGAAGAGAGAAACGGGGCACACAACACACACTGTGCATACAGTGTATACATACAAACACACATGCAAGCGTGTGCGTGTGTGTACAATATGTATACATACATACATTTTTTCTGACATTATTATCAAAATAACTAGTACTAAGCATTCATGTAATTGCTATGACAATTGTTAATTACACTGCATGCTGTGAAGCCATCTGAATCTGAGAGAGAGAAAGAAAGAGAGAGTAAGAGAAAGAAAGAGAGAGACTTATAAATATGCAGATGGATATAGATAGATGGACGGATGGACAGAGGCAGATACAGAGAGAGAGAGAGAGAGACACAGACAGACAGACAGACAGACAGACAGACAGACATAAATAATCAGATGGATTCAAAGACAGACAGATAGGTAGATGGAGACAGAGACAGAAAGATAGAGAGAGACAAACAAAAAGAAAGAAAACCAACAATCTAGGAGGGAAAAAGGGGGAAGGACAGAAGTAAAAAGAGAGAAACAAATAAGGCAAAAAAAGGAGCGAGGACAAAAAAAAACAAAAAACATGATTTCGAAGGGAAAAAAGAGATGAAGCACCAATACACCACTGAAGCCTGAAAAGTCTTAGGCCAACAACAAATTGTTAAACTATTTACCACACCAGTAAGTGTGTAAACACAACGAGTATTACAGTAAATATTAATAAACACTAAGATGGTGAACATAATATGGGTAATTAAACTGTTGAAGAGTTGATTAAACTGATTTAACGTCATGAAGGATTAATTAAACTGATTTAACTGAATGAAGAGTTTATTAAACTGATTTAACTGAATGAAGAGTTTATTAAACTGATTTAACTGAATGAAGAGTTTATTAAACTGATTTAATTGAATAAAGAGTTAATTTGCTGCTTAAACTAAAAGAACTATGGAATGAATTATTGAATTATGGACTGATTAAACTGTTTTAAAGTAAGGGTTGATTAAAATGACTACACTGAATGAATTGATTAACTTTACCTCCTCATGTTCTACACTCAATTGTGTTCTTCATAGCAACAGTTGCTGGGCTGGACAATCTTTACAGAACACTGGGGGGGGGGGGGGTCACTTCAGCATAAAGAGAAATTAAAGTTTTGGCCAACCCCAACCTCTCAAAGAATATACACTGATTATAACCCTAACCCGAACTGTGTCATTTAATTCTGAATTAACATTAACATGGAGACAAGTCCATCACAGTTGTTTACAATTTGTCTAGTTTTAATTATGTACAGTCATATTACAGAGCTCACACTTCAGCATCACAAATTCTCCTCACAAATGTAACCTTTGCCAGTGTGGTGCAGAGCACATCCAACCTAACAAAAAGATTTTTGGTGGCAAAACATGGACAGGTCAATTAACAGGTTAAATACTGGGCTGAGAGAGGTGCGAAATTCTTAGGTTAACACAGAAACACACACATTAACTGTGTTCTGTACTAACGTTAGTGCTCTTCTGATGGATGGCCTAAGACTTTTAGACAATACAGTAGATTAAAAGGGCTGGTAAAAAGGTACACTCATCCATGCGAGGAGGAGAGAGAGGAGGGCGAAGAATATGAAGAAAGTCCAGCGGGCAGGATAGTAAACGGGCAGACAGAGAGAGGACCGACCTCCTCTGGAAGATTCTGCCAGTAAAACACGGCACGTTTCCCCACGCCACGCCAAAGAGAGCAAAGAGAAGATCACACACACACAGAAACACACACAAGCAGCCTTTTTTTAAAAAAGCACCAAGTGCACACTACCACTCAAAAATTTTGAATCACCTTATCAGTCATATTAAAACAAACTGGACTTCTTTCTAAAGTATAAGATGACTAATATTTTAGCCCTGGTCTCTATTTAAGCCGTGCAATATTTAACATGTGTGTTAAACATATTTAATTATATTAAAATGGCAAACATTAAAATTCAAAATTAAATCATAATGTAACTTAGATCCTGAATAAAATTATAATTAAATATTTCCCAGAATGAAGGCATAACAATTCTTAAAATAAGTATCCAGAATAAAATTAAATATTTATATCTAGAATTTATGAAGTAATAATAAAATGAACATCTAGGCAATCTACCCTGTAAACTAAGTAATGACAGTACATTATTTTACGTTTGTGTTTTATCAAATATTAAATAAAACACAGTTCTATTTAATAGCTATTATTGTAAATACAATTTTGGAAAATGATTATTAATTGACTCCAAATCTTTTTCAATGGTAGTGTATGAGAGCAAAAAAATTGAAGCTAGAAAGAAGCTAAAGGAGAGAAGAAATATAAAAGATTTAAATGAAGATTTTTGGGTGTGCAGGGCTGGGCGGTAGGTGGGAAAGAGAAAAAGTGGGTGTGGAGGGGTAAAATATCTTCAAGAGTCCATCAGTTCAAATGCAATGTTATTATAATGCAAGAAGAAAAGGGTGGGGGAGGAGATCATGTTAGTAAATATGCACAGATTCAACAATTTGAATGCATATTTATGATTAATGCATATTGCAGTGTTCACATGCATTTCAACAATTTATTTCTTTTTTTACTAAAATTGACCTTTCTGCTGCTCCCGCTGGTAATGTTCTCAGTGGCAGATGGTCAAAAAATAAATAAATGAAACAAAACAAAACTACCTCTTAAACAACAAGCCCCTCTCTGCTAAGCTAAAACATCTTGATCCAGTGACAACAAAGCGTCCATGTCCTTGTTTTATTGTGTTATTCTGGTCACGGACTAAAAATTCTGTGAAAATAGTTCACAGAAAACTTGAGGTGCACCTTTTTATTTGTTGATTGTTAATGTGATTCTGGCGTTCACAGTAATATCATGGAAAGTTTCAATATTAAAATGAACGCATTACTGTATGCTCTAATCCTGACCTCATCCCTGGAATGTGCTAATACATGTGCCTTTTCCATGCCTTATTGTCTAACAGGAATGAGCTATTCATCTGCTGCCTTCCAGTGCGTCATTAGCCATGAGTCTTACATACAGAAAGAGTATTTGAAGCTGTTAAAGAGCTAATCCTGTTTACTGCTCTTGTGCGTGGATAAGCCATGCCTCCATAAAAGGGGTATTGGAGATCCACTCAAAATCACTCATTTACAGTTCGGAGACACGTACTAAGGAAAATTCACATGTGGACATATGTGAGTGTCATGAGTGAGCACTGGTGCCTTGTGGGTAATGTAGTTGCTAAGATACTCACAGGAAGTGGACCGAGGTCACCGGGGTCCAGTGGTCCTTTAGTCCTCATGTGAACAGGGTACTTCAAACGAGGATCCTCCTGAGAGAAAGAGAGAGGGAGACAAGAGAAAGTCAGAGAAGTGGGGAGAGAGAGAGAGAGAGAGAGAGAGAGAGAGAGAGAGAGAGAGAGAGA
>JBBIGA010000022.1:14277300-14300242 GCA_037576975.1 Alestes dentex | reverse complement strand
CCCCCTGCCGCAGGTGGTATAACTTTGAAGATACCTCCACCTCGCTATCCGGGTGTTGGAAAGCCGCCTTGAGAAGCTGGGTGAAGTTATGGTAAATATGGCAATCCGGAGTGTTGGCTCCCAAGACGGCTGCTGCCCATTCAGCTGCCTGCCCGGTGAGGAGGGAGACGAGAAGTGCGATCTTGGATCTCTCGGTGGGGTAGCGGTCGGGCTGAAACTCAAAGATCAGCGACAGGTTAGTTAGAAATACCTCGCACTTCCCGTCTACACCGTTCCATTTATCCGGGAGTGAAATTTTAGGGAGAATCCGTGAGGGTGGTGGAGGAGAAGATGAGACAGATGGAGAAGCAGGCTGGGATGGAGGTGTCACAGCGGGGGTTTCAGAAGAGAGTTTTTGCAGGAAGGCAACTTGGTGTTTAAGTCCAAGTACCTCCTGTTTCAGACCCTCAATCTCCTTCCCCTGCTGCTCTACCAGCGCCACCAGCCGATTCCATTCCGCTGGGCTCACAACAACAGGCTCATTCATTCTGTCATGGTGAGAAGGGCGAGAGAGAACTTGCCTGGTTTAGTTGGTTCGGCCGTGTAGTGTGAGGGAAGAGCCCAGATACGGAACGAAGCAGGAGGGCTGGTTTACCCACGCTCTTTGATCTATGAACGCTCTCAGATAGAGTACGATTCCCACCAGAATCTACGTTCACAATCATACACTAGTAAGGGATCGGTACTCACGTGAGGAGGAGGTGCTGGGAGTCAGGGCGATGAATGAACTCAATGAATGAGCACCTTAGGAAGTCCCACATCCTGTTTATATACTATGTGACGCGCTCATTTCCTCTGACCTTTGTGCGTCACGTGACTAGTGCATGTGACAGTAGCATCGCTACAGCAAGCAGAAACAGTGTTTTCCGGAAGCTCTTGTTTGGCCTCTGATTCTACTTAGGTCAATACATTACCCTTAAAGAAAATGTAAAGGTAAATCCGTATCCATACTGTACAGAGTACCCTGAACTTCCGCAGTGCTAGAATGTAAAATACCGATATTACCCCTATATTGAGTGTACTATAATTTTTTCTTTTGGTATTCTTTGGTATGAGCAGGGTAAATACAGTAATACATTTATTTAATTTATAGTAATAAAAATACAGGGCATTAAGAAGAACAAAATGAAAAACACAAGAACACTCGAGACACTCCACTGGGGAAATTCTGGACTGCAGCTGCCACAGTTGCGTCACAGGGCAGCAGCCAATCAGCAGCAAAGAGAAATAAATAACATTCTTGGATTAGCAGCGGAGGCTCATTCTGATCAGGTGCGTCTGACTGCCTTGCTAAACAAGGCCTGGACATCACAAAAGTGAAAAAAATGCGGAGGATATCTGCAGATTCCATGCATGTGCGGGGGTTTCCGCGAACAATCATTAGTTCGGTTCTAAATAAAACTCTGCGAGAGACTGTAGCCGTGACTGCTGAACTGCATATAACTAGTGATTTACTGTATGTGGTAATAATGTGAAGAATCTGCAAAGTAATTCACCATAAACACGTTAGTTGGCTGGTAACAGGTCTATGAATGGAATATGGCCTACGCTAGGTTTCTAGACAGAAATAAAGGTGTTTCCACACATACTTTTCCATCTCTTTCTCAGTAACAGTAACAGCCAAATGAAGAGGATCACACCTGCTATCATCATTTCACCCCCACTCTCACATGTTATGAGAGATCCCTGGTTTGGGCTAGTTTTCAAATTTAAATTTATGCAGTTTTCCCTTTTTTCCCCTTATTCTGATATAGCCAAGCTAGTGCTGCTGACAAGTACGTTAGCAATTAGCATCATGCTAAAACAGTCTAAATCATCATACTTGGCTCAAACCATGCCAAATTGTAATCTCAACCTTGGGGTACAGGGAAGAAACAGGAAAAAAAAACCCTTCTCCTTTGGTCTAGCAGTCAGAGAGTAATGGCTATTTTTGATGCCATTCCTCACCTTATTTCTATAATGTTTAAATACAATTCCTATCTAAATCATTGCTACAAAACAGACTAGCGAAGAAAAAAAAAACAGGACAATCAGAAAACATGTGAAAGCTTAGCAGAAGCTGTGTGTGTTCTGCTTTGATGAGACAGCTAAAGCGGAGTGTGCAACTCAGATTGAGTGTGATGTGCTCTGGGGGAATGGAGCAGATGTCCAATTGGAAATGTTCATGTCCAGGGAGTGTAAAAGTCACTCAGGAGTGCGAGCCCCCTGCTAGGAGAAATGGGTAATGATGTGCTACTAGAGACAGACTGTGTATGTGTGCATGGATATGTGTGTATGTGTGCGTGTGTGTAAAAGACAAAAGAAAGTGAATAAAAATGTGTGACAGTGAGGGACATAAAGTAAAGACAAAAATTAAAAGGTGAATGTAGTGAGTATTTAACAAGTAATGTTTCACTCTGTTGTCCACACTGGCCATATTTACAGTCATATCAGAGATGTCATAGAGCGCATCATACGGGGAAAGAAACCACACAAACAAGTCTATTTGAGATTAATTAACAATTATAAACTGCTGTGAAAATAGGCCTGTAGAGTACAGTAACCTTGTTCCATACATCAACCCCCGCTTTTTGCAGGGGTTACGCTCCAAGAGCACCTGCGTATAGTGAAAAACCGCACTGTTGTGATGTGGAAAAAAACATTCCTAAAAATGGAATTTTTTTATAGTGTAAACCCTAAATATGCACCCAAATATGCTCCCAAAACACTTTATTTTCATTTTAAACTCAGCTTAAAACATTACCCTTAAAGAAAATGTAAAGGTAAACCCGTATCTGGGGTTTATACTGATATTACCCCTATATTACCCCTATATAGACTGTACTGTAATTCATGCCCGAGCGTTTTCTTTGGTATGCGCTGTCATTTTCTTTGGTATAAGCAGGTAAATACAATAATAAATTAATTTAATTTACAGTAATAAAAAAAACAGGGCTTTAAGAAGAACAAAACGAAAAACACATGAACACTCGAGACGCTCCACAGGGGAAATTCTGGACTGCCGCTGCTTCAAAGGGCAGCAGCCAATCAGCAGCAAGGAGAAATAAATAGTGTTCTCGGATTGGCTACTTCAAACCGCGAGTACAGCGGTACTGCTGATCCACATTAAAGTGGGGGTTTACTGACGTCAGGATGAGGAAATTTGCATAGAACCACCCCTCACCTGTCAAGCCCCCACTCCCTAGATAAGGTGAAGATCCACCATTTTTGTCTGCTGGTTTTACGAGCACACCTAAGACGCCGAGCGCTACGGCTACAGGCAAAGGCAAGTCACACATGAAGTGTTGCTATGGGTCTGACTAGGGGTTGAACATATAGGGCTGGATAGCGCCTCTGTTTTCTGCCACTTTCACGTGTGGTAAACGCGCAGCGTAAACATGGGATGGGTGGGGCGTGGCCAGCAACAGCTTATTTGCATAAAAGTGACAGAACACTTAAACGGCTCATTCTGAAAGGGCCTGAAACTGTCAAGAATAGAGATCTCTTCATGTGAGAGTGATTTTGTGCAAAGAACTTCATGAACATGTTTCGTATAGCCCACAGACCTATTACAACTTGTATAATATAAAGAGGTATAATATGTCCCCTTTAATGTCACTAATATGTGAATTTTGCCCATTTCCTCAACATGAATTGGTAGATCATTGCAATAGTCAGAAGCCTAGCAAATCCAAGACAAGGAATAACTTGTGTGCCACACAAATCAAATAACTGTCTGGGAAATAAATCAGACATTTTTGTTCTTATAGAAAAAAGCAACGCTTTATATAGACATGGGGGAATACACAGAGGAACATCTGCCATCTGTGTCATATGAGAGGCTAAATTATATAGTAACTTGATGCCTCACTGCATTGGCTGTTGTTGTTTTGTTTAAATGTCGTTTAGTGATGTGTATGCTCCATCTCCTTCTCCAGAAGACGCCAAAGTAGATTTTTTCTGATACAGTGGATTGACTGATTAGAAACTCTGAACATGCAATACGCAACATGCAATCTCAGATTTACGAATAAAACACCTTGCAGGGAGTTAAGCACTAGTCTTTGTCGTATTTAAGTTTGCCAAACTTGCAACTTTAGGTGTAGTAATGTAACTTCATGACTCTTTAATAAAGCAGCAAGAACTGAATTGTGCTGACTGTATCTTAAAGTTAAGGTAAAAAGGCAAACATCAATTATAAAAATGACAAGAAAATACGTTTTATAATAACTCTCCTGGTATGGGCAGTGTCTTAATGGGCAGCTACTTCTCAGGGGCTGGGACTGCACATTCTGTCTCATCTCCTTGGTCTGTTTTTCCTTCATTCCATCCTTTCATTATCCTTAGTAATGCACTCAAAAATGTATTTAGTAATATGAGCTGTAATATGGGCATTTGTGTAGAAAGTAATATGGGCATATATGTAGACAGTGACTTGTATATTTGAAAATACAGTGATATGAGCACTGAAATGGGCAGTGATTTGGGCATTTGTATAGGGACTTGTAAAGGCAATGATATGTGAGTAATAATATGGGTATAAATACAAATGCTAATATTACACCCCACATTATGGCCCATTCTACTGGCAATATTACTGCATATTCAAATGCTCATGGTGTACAATCAGTGTATCACTTACTGAGATGCTTCCAAAGTGTTCGTTATATAAGAGTAAAGAGGTGTAAAACTGTTCCCCAGTTAATCTGTGTGTGAAATGTCAGGAGTGATAGATGTTGGACTTTAGCAGATGGCCCGATCCCAAAATCACTCGGCACATCACAACAAGGAACGAAAACTGGCTCCAATTGGATGCAGCTGAGGCTTAGTACCAAAACTCTTAGCACACACACAATAAGAGAGAGAGAGAGAGAGAGAGAGAGAGAGAGAGAGATTAAATGACACAGTCCTAAGAAGGCCTGAGCCTTTACTCTCATTCAAAAGAGCACCATTCACTCTCCAACCCCACAATGCACTGCTTCTCCCCCAAAGGCCCAGAATGAATACAGGGGCAATTGTGTGTCCAATACAGAAAGTACTGTCTGAACAAAATCACCACTTAATTCAAACTTAAATTAACAAAAATATTCTGACTGTTGATAGAAATTCTTTATTCATGCACACAGTCTGTTGCTACACCATGGCCCAGTTAGAAACTATAATACAAAAACAGCAAATATCCATAACAAAACACAATCATTCACCTGAGATAATGCACAAGGTGAGCATAAACTTTATGAGACCAAAAAAAAAAAAAAACCTTTAATCTAGGTAATAAAAAGGATCGCAAACCTAACAGACCTCCGGGACAAAGACGGCATCTGTGTGGAACAGACTGTAACAAAGCCGGGTTTGTATGAAGGGAAAGAGGGCAGAAACGAGAAAGAGAAAGGGGGAGGACAGGAGGAGGAGAGTAATCAGTATTAGTGTCCCACTGGCAAACACCAGGGGGCACTCTAATGCTGTATTTAACACTTCAGCTAATTAGGTGTTCCTGTAGTAGTGACTGAGCGTGTATTTAGTGAGGGCATGTGTGTGCCTCTGGGTGTGTGTGCCAAATTTTAGAAGTAGTCTAAATACATACATACATACAAACACACATATACACGCCTGCATACATACATGCATACATATATAAACACATACATTCACACATACTTACATACACCTTCCCTACCCATTTGGAACTTCAGAGGAATCCAAAAGGAATTAAAAAGATATTTGACAAAAATGACAAACTGACCAAGGCTGATACATAAGCATTTAAAAAATACAGACATTTGAATTAGATTCACTTTTACAGAGAAACATAAAATGTATTTATGGTAGCCTAGTGCTACATTTATGGTAGGCTAGTGCTACCTTAACATTTTGCTCTTTCAGAGCACAACCACATCAAATATCAGTCAATCATCATCTTAAACTATTATCTGACCATACTAAAAATGATAGCAATCCCTTCAAGCGTCATAAGACAGTACCACTTTTTTCTGTTCCTGAGACTTCATACCAGCTGGTATAAATCCATTTTTTTATTTAAAAATACTTTAAGATATTTAAAAGCAGAAGTTCATTTTATATCTAGAAGTACCATGTTCAAACTGCTCAAAAATCCCTCCTTAAAAGCATGACCAACAATATTACGGTTCCACTAAACTCTTTAAAGATAGTTAAGAGTAGAAATTACCTATGGTAAACTGAAAGGAAGAGTGATTTTACACTTCTATGTAATATGATGTGTAAGTATAATATAATTAATCTGAACAAAAATGTAATAAACCCTCAGTATAAGTAAACACAACCTTCACAATGATGTTATAAAATCAGAACAGACTGGTTCCTTTATTCCTGATCCAGCATGTCCTACTGGTGTATCAGCCTGATGTGCTTTTTGAGTTTTATATGGGTGTCATCTGTAATTTTTGGAGAAAAATGCATGTTAACTAATTCATTAATTGATTTAGCTGATATAAGTAAATGATTTATGTTCTGATTGGCTGGCTTACACTATAATATATTCAAAAAAGCAGTACTTTGACATTCCAAAAACGTTTCTGCAGTCTAGTCTCCATATGTAGACCCTAAAGAATGGGGAAAGACAGGTAGGTACATTAACCAGGTACGTACATTACTATAGTCTTTGTACAAAAATTAAAATGTTGCATGACATGGGCCCTGTAAGCAACACAGTAACAGATCTGCAACTGGCGAAAAGAGGGCAAGAAACATTCCATTCATAATAAACTGAAAGAACCAGACAATGACAAGCCCGTATGTCAAACTGAAAGGTCAGCATCCCGGCTGCACAACATACACACACGTCATGCCCTAGTATTAATGATGATAGTAAACCTTGACAAAGCACACTGTTGCTATTTATCATTCCATCACAACAAAACTGTTTGACACAATTCTAACAAAGTACCCCACACCACCCTGCACCGCCCCAACCCCCCGCAACCAGAGGGAACATGGCTCACAAGGCAGAAGCAAGATTTCAGATTAATCGTCGTAACTAATTTCATGTTCTGTTAATGATACAGTGGCACAAAGTACATATTGTAACTGTAAATCACTACCTTACAGTGTGTTGAGCAGCACACACTCACACTGAGGTAGTTTAGCATGGTTATACTGGCTCTAGGAGCAGTGGATGGATTCTTTCAGAAGCTCCACAGGATCCAAACATTAATATCTTGCATCGGTCAGGAGAAACAGTTTCTAAACTGAGGAATCACTGAGTCAACTCCTCCTCAGCTTTCACACCAACCTGGAAAGAATGTATAGCAATGGTTGCAATGGCCCAATATTCACTTTCAAAATACTCCATAATACTTCTCCAGAAAAACACCAATGAAATTCATGAAAGTGCCAAATCTCCACCAAAATGGCATACTTCCCCATAAAACATCTCCAACACCAGCATGTAGTACCAATACCAGCAGTCTCCAACAGACACTAACATTTTTCACCAAACATCATCTTTCTCCAACAATCATCAATGCTATGTTCAATAACTTATTTGAAATAGCTTTTGCAGTGTCCACTCAACACCATCATTCCATTCTCCAACAACCATCATAGTACTCCATCAAATATCATCATACAACCTCCCCCACACACCACAGTTCATCAACAAAAATCATAGTTCTCCATCATACACCTAACCTAAAGATACCAGCAAATACAAGCACCAGTATTTTCCACAAGACACCTTACTACAACAAACAGTGTAGCATTTCAAATGTTATTCACATAGCAAATGTTCCTGAAAGTGACCGATAAACCAAATGAATCTGTGTGAATAGGACAGAACATTCTACACCCAAAAACCACAAACAGGTATGTGAAACAAACCTAACGTTTTGAGTTTGTTTGTGTTTGGTAGCCGTGGTCAGTGTGCCTTGGGTTTAACCAGCATGCCGGTGTGGATGTTGTGGTCTCATTGATAGGGATACATGGGGGAAAACAGCAAAGATGTTGGCAGGTGAAGCTGGTTTACGCTGGCTGCCCAGCGTGGGAAACATGCTGACTAAAGAAAAAAAAAATCAGCAATTGCTTTCTTTCAAAGAGGTAAACATTCCTGATGGCTTCTGGTAATGGAAAACACTAAACGTAACAGTTTTCGGGGGAGTGTGTATTTATACTGCTGACATCTATTGAGCCATTTTCCAGTAAAGCTGATTTATTTTTATTTTGACTTTTCCTCCATTCACCACCCACCAACAACCAGGAGGATATCTTGGAAGAAGCAAACTATTATATAATGAATGGGAGTAGCTAAACTACTGTTCGCTTAGTAGGTGAATAAATGTGTTGTATTTTGTCATGTTACAAAAACAATTCATTAATTTTTCAGCTGTGTGTGCGCACATACACACATAGATGGGACAGTATGGACTGAGGAGGGACTGTAGAACTGGACATTGTATTATATACCATATCTATGTCTTTCATTTAATAAAAAGAGAGGAATATTTGCCCATTTAAAATGCCCATCCCTAATCTGGGCTTCTTTGTGTATTTCTCTTTCTCTGTGTTACAAAAGGCTGCTCTTACCCAGGTGGTGGTCCTGCTGTTGTGGTCGATGAAGAAGGGTCTGCCATTGGGGGCGATTCTCATCTCCCAGCCAGGCGGTAGGAAGCTCTGTGTGGTTTTGTGTTGGGATTTGGGGGAGCTGTAGGGGGAGGGCTGAGGCGACTGAGGGTTCGACAGCGTGTCCTTCACTGCCCGTTGCAGCTGAATGTTACTGGCTCCCTGCAACAAGAAATAGGATTGAATAGATGCCCAGCACAGAAATAAGGGCTCATTCAATACCATTTTCCCCAAACAACAATTGCATTAGATAATGTCATGTATGGCACTTTTAATGTGAAACAAAACAACTTGAACGGGAGCTTAACAACAACAATTTGACAAACAGGGGATAAAAAAATGGAAATAAAAAAGTACTGCGGTCTTAACTATTTCCTACACCACAGCTTTAATCTGGGCAGTTTCATTTCAATCCAAACACAGCCTGATAACTTCGTTTTCAGGCCTAAATCGACATAAACCTACATAATTTTCTTTATATTTAAAAAACCTTGGGCCCTTACCCTCTTGATTGTTTGTCCTTACTTGTTTACTAACCTCTGACTTTTTTCCTTTCTGACAGGGTTTGTTAAGGTGTGTAACTTAGCTGGCATTAACATGGTTAAAAGCAAGTGTTAATGTTAGTATAACTTTACAGGTATGAAGAACAGACGTAGACTACTTAAGCACTGATGTACGTCGCTCTGGATAAGAGCGTCTGCTAAATGCTTTAAATGCAAACCAACGTCTGGTCCAACAAAATGTTTAAAACTACCAACCTAATGTCAAGTTATAAACCAAAACTGATGCAAGTCTTCCAATTAACACCTAACATTCTGAATTGTCACTTGAACTACCACAGAGCAAAATATGCAGCAGTCTCAAGTCTAAAATAATATAATAACAAAAAGGAATAATAGGAAGAATAGAGGACTGTTCACTTGATGCCTAATATATCCTGCCTCCTGACATGGAATACCACTGTAATGAAGGAGTGTTTTTGGTCTGCAACAGTGTTTAGGTAATTGGTACAGATCAAAGCAACATCCACATGAATGCAGGTCCCAAACTTTTTTCCAAAACAAAAATGTTTTTTGGTGAGCTAGTGCAAAAAAAAAAAAAAAAAGGCTAGATTTGTGAGCATGAGGAACCTTTAAAGGCTTAAATGACCTCCACTTAAGGGAATGTCCCAAATCAATGGAAGGGTTCTTTGTAGAACCTTTACGTTATGTAGAGGATGGAACAACCATTCACTCATCTCCATTACAGATATGGGAAAGATGTTTATGGGAATCAAAGAATCAAGAACCCCTCTTTTTTTAAACATCTATACTTCCCACAAACCGTCCATTGTGGTTACAACATCCAGCCTTCACTAATATAAGTGTCTGAATTCTGCGACGTGGGTTCCTTCATTAAGCAAGACTTAATATCTGCCTAATCTCATTTTGAGTAATTATCTCGTTAATGAGGGGTGTTAAAAAAGCCTCGCATTAGAATTCAGGTTATGTAATAGAGGCATGAACATCGTGACAACTTTTTTAATCCCATCATTTTTTAATTACTACATGAATCAGAGAATTTCACCTCTGTCTGTTTCCTCAATTTTGTCCCCTCTTGCTCTCATTCTCAGCTCTCACCTGCCCTTCCTCTCACATGTTCTCTCCCTCCTTCATTTCCCAGACAAATTCTCTTGCTTTTTCTCTGTCTAATTATCTTCTTGCTGGCTTTCTCTCAGCTTCTCCAACTTCTCTTCTTGAGCTGCTAATGCTCGTGCTCAGTATTCCACATTTATTACTCTAATTAATCCATGAAGGGCCACCATGGGGTCATAAACTCACTGGCATCTGGTATCACTCTGTCTTCCCTCCATCAGTTTCCAGGAAGGTCTATTAGCTCCTCCAATATTCCTCTAACTTTTCTTGTAAACTGAAGAAAGGGGCGTATTAAATACTCAGCCTTTACCATCTTAAAGGGCTCAAATCATGGAAACATTTTTTTTTTTTTACTTTTTTTTTATAAATAAAAGTTTTAGATTGTTTCTACAGTTAAACTAAATGACATAGATCCTCCCAGGGGTAGCAAACAAAAAAGTAAAATACAGACAAAATTTAGTATGACTGCTATGTTATGCTATGCTTTTGTCCATTTTGACATATACAGCATCATGCAGCACCAGAATCCACATACAGAAGTCTATTTGAGATTTCTGGTAATACTTTATTGAAGGTGTTAGGTGTGATGTCGCATTATGAATGTCTGAGGTAAGTGGGATTGTAAATAAAACATTATTTTATATTATGGGCTACACATCAAAATGAGAAATCTGCTACTCAGACCCTTTATGATCTATTGGCACTGTTCCAAATGATGAGCATTAAAAAGAGGCTCCTTGCTAGACGAAAAAAGCCAGGGTATGACTTCACTACATAGCACCTACATAAGCCTTTCATGACAGCTGACAAACCTCCATAAACATTTCTAAAGTCTTATTTAGTTGCCAAAAACGCTTTTTTATTTGATGTCATTTTACTGTGAAAGTGTTATGGCAACTAAGCATTTATAAATGTTTATGTACGTGTGAATACTGGCCGTCAGTGTACTGTTCCAAAAGTCAGGAATAACATTTTAAGGTGATCATTTGGCAAATAACAAAATTTACACATTTTCTGTGTAAAAGGAATGTGTACTGGTTGACTGTTACCTTCTTTAGTACACTGGAACATATGTAGCTAAGAAGTAGTGGAAGCATATTTCCTATAAATTGGCAGGATTTCAGCATTGTTGACTATGATATACTGTTATCTACAGAAGTGTAATGTGCAAGGCATAAACCAACTTTCCACTGCTTCTTAACTACATTAGCTTCATAGCTCCAGTGCAAAACTAAAGAAGCAAATTTCAGACAACAAATTTGTCTAGGCAGATGGGCTACACTTGGTATAAAGAAGAAATAGTTTAACACTGACTAAAACGGTCACAACAAAACAGGATTCAGGGTGATACTGGTGATGAAAGACCAACTTTCTCCCAGAACAGGATTTAGCAAGGAAAACGTGTCTGAAAGGGTCAAATAAGATGGAAAGTATGATCTCCCGGCCCAGTGGAGAAGAGAGATCCTGGCAGGTTCTCAGCTGCAGCAAATGGCCAAGCAGCGCTGATGGCAGGGAGAAGATTTCACACAGCGTCAGCTCATACCTGCTGCCAAAACAAGAAAAAAAAAAAACCTACACGCGCAGGGGTGTGCAAACACACACACAGTGATGAACGCATCAAACCTGATATGCACGACAGCTGCAAAAGTTGCTTTAGAAGGGTGATGCAAGATTTCAACATCACATGTGAGGTTGCAACCTTAAGATGACTAAACCTTTTATTCGGTGCCAAGACTTGGCAAAAAAATATATTTTTTGCCACTGCTTGACTCAGGGGCTGAAATGGGGTAAGTGGTGAGTAAAAGCACTAAAATAGACACTTCTTTTTGTGCTGGTCATCTTTGCGCTTCTCTAGCCCACTAAATCTTTCAAGAGTATGTGAATAAATGTCAAGGAGAGAGAGGGACGAGACACGCCACACACATGACTAAATCATAAATATATCTACATTTCAGCTTTAGACACATCTATATCATTATATGCATATTATCACATGACAAAAAGTAAAAAAGATCATGAAATGCCTAAAACATAGATAAAACTGTCCTTTTTTAGCAGTCCATGGTTGCTTGGCAACAGTAACGTCAGTATTTTCGCTGGTAACACTCTGCGGCGGCCCACCACGGCAAAACTTCTTGATCCAGCGGAAACACTCAACGTACCCAAATTGAGCTACATTTTATGGACAAATGTGATTACTATTGACAATGATTGAATATTTATTGAAATTTGAAAATGACAGATTTTTATTTTATGTTGTTAAATAAAAACAATAAGCCATGTGAGGCCATTATTTAATGATGCATGCTTAGTGTATTTTCAATAAAATCACTGTTAAACACAGTCTCTTACTGCTTATTTCGTTCATTGAAAAATAATTTAACTGGACTATTATAAAGACTGAGCTGTGCACTACATTGTCTTGGTAGGTGAAAGAGATATTTTTGCCAATGGTCTGTAAAGCTTCCTTCAAAAGTAGTTTACATTTACATTTTCTGCAATAACATCAAGCCTAATGCTCATCTTCTATTCTGCCTATGTCATGGTATTGAGCAAAAAATGCTGTATCTCCTGCCAGTCACCAAAGACAACAAGCCTGTAAGTGCCGTAAAACCATCCTTCACCCAAATTTGCAGGGGAGAACAAGCACAAATCCACCTTCTGTGTACAGAGCCATCTGCTGAGTATTTGTTTTCCTCCTGGCCCAAGAAAAAATCATAAACACAGGCACTTGACAGTTAATGGAGGTCTGTGAGGGGAATAACGAAATAAGATATGAAAACAAAGGGAGGGGGGTTGGGACAAAATGTGTATATGGGGGTTTTGTTTTTCTATGGGTAGCTAAAGCCAATTCAATTAAAAGGTAAGTGAAAGGTTTGGAGTAGACAGGCCAGTAAATTGTCTGCAGACTGAATCGGGTTTTGGAGCACCAGGCCTTTT
This sequence comes from Alestes dentex, assembly GCA_037576975.1. Taxonomy (NCBI): domain Eukaryota; kingdom Metazoa; phylum Chordata; class Actinopteri; order Characiformes; family Alestidae; genus Alestes; species Alestes dentex. The sequence goes on along the minus strand of JBBIGA010000022.1, from coordinate 14,287,055 downwards.
GCATCAAGCTCAGTCTACCAAAAAGAATGGAAGTATGAAAACAAGCATAGCTAGTGGGCTGGTGGCCTGAAATAAGGGATGATTCATTTGTATTTCTTTTCCTGATTGGCTGCACATGGATATCTGTTCAGGAGTGCGAGGGACAGCCTACTAAGAAAAAGAACAGTTTCCTTCTGAGACAAGAGTGCAGGTGTGTGTGGGTGTGTGTGCTGTGATCTGTTCAGTTTTGTGCAAAAGTACTGGCACAGTACTGGTCAAATAACATCATGTTCATGTAAGAAAATAAGTACACATTGTCTAAAGACCATACACTTATGCATAATTTTATATAGAATTACATTTTTTGCAGAACTGAACAAATTGAGGACAAAATAAATAAAACAAAATGTCACTCAGAAAATAGAAATTGTGCTCTAAAATCCTCCGGAAAATGCCATATTTAAGTGTGCTCCCTACAGAGAATCTTATTTTCGGGCAGAAGATGAACAAAAGATGTCATTTGACCTGGGGAGCAATAATGATACTGTAAAATGTCAGGGTCAACTGTGACTGCATGCACAGTATGAACAGCAAGAACACCACAGAGACACTCAGATTATAAAGAAAGAGTGGTCAGTAGAAAGAAGGTGGTAAAAGACAGCCATATGGACAGGTAAACCTAACAGAGAGATGGAGGTAGGAAGAAAAAGACATTAAATGGGAGAAGACAGACGAGAGAAAGAACAGAACTTAGGGCTGCACAACATGGACAAAATACTAGTATTGTGACAATCTTACAATGCACTGAAATAAAAATATGATGAGTTTGAGCCTGTGTTATTTTTATTTTAAAAAATTACTAAAGAAACACTCAAATGGAGCAGTGACTGGTCAGGATGCTCATGGCACACAGTAAAAACACTGTGACTGATTAAAGCCTCATTAGCATTTTTGCTGTCTTCTATGATATTAGTACTACAAAGATAAGTATCAGAATAGCCATTAATAAAGTGACATATTGTGCCGCCTTAATAGACTGACAGTCAGATGGAGGGGCAAATGATGATGGACAGATGAGCACACAAGGGGTGATACTCTCACCTCTAGAGGGGTGGAAAGGGTGACTGTGGGGGAACTGAGGCTACGGGGACGCCGCATTTGGGGCTCGCTCAGATGGCCGCTGGATGCGGGAGTGGAAGGTGTAGCGCCCCCTGCTGCTCCAGCAGAGGAACTGGCTCCGTCTTCAGTGTGCTGAGACAAAGAGAAGGGAATTAGCAGGAAAAAAGAGGGATTAGGAGGAATGGAGAGGGATAAAAATTATGCTAATTAGTCAGGGAGCACTTCAGTGGACAGGAGGGAAAAGGCTAATTAACTCACACACGTCAAATCTTGATTTGGATTATAGAGGAAAACAGCAGGCCAGATTCATGGCTATTCTTGATCATGTCCGATCAACGAATTGCAAATGCCCAGTCCTGTTATACAAACTTAAGTTCTTATGTTTCTGAGGCTGTTAAAACACAGTACTGAAGGGGACGAGAGAGGACAAATCAGAACGTTTGTAAACAGGATCTATGCAAATACAGCCATTTTATTTATTATGCGGTGAACCAACAGATGTCTTCGGAGTTTTGTAATCATGGTAAAGTAAATCTGGAATAAAAAAAATCTTGTTTGGAACCAAGTCAGGCCTTCACTAAGGTTTGGTCATTAATATCCATTTTTATTGGCTTTTACAAAGAGGCTAATTGTAAAAATACAGTAGCAGGAAGGTGCGACCAACACACTAATCGCCACCATAGAAACTTAAATACGAATAAGACTTAGTTACAGTGCCACAAATTTTGTGCAGACTGGCAAACGCTACTGCTATGAATCTGGCCCATTATGAGAAACTGCAGTTAATCTGCATTAAAGGAATCTTCACTTCATTCATTCACTGATCAACCAAAGTCTGAAGACACATTTTCAAAATAATGTTTGGTTCTATTTTTTAAAATACTTTTCGATACCAAAAGAAATCAGTCACATTTGCCAATTTACATAGATCTGCAGTTTAAAACATAAACCTAGCTGTCCCCAAACTTTTGGAGGGGCGTGCGAAAGACATCTGTTATCAGGTCAAGTCAGGTGACGGCAAAGAGAAAGAGAAGTGGTAGAAAAGGGGAATGGGGTATGGAAGGGGGGGTTCCTGGTTCTTCAGTTTGGTGGGCTGTACCTGTAGAATGGGCCGTGTCCAGGTGGTGCTGCGGTTGTTGTGGTTAACATAATATGTCCTGCCTTTAGCATCTTTTCTCTCCTCCCAGCCTGGAGGCAAACCTGGAGTGGTGGCAGCGTACACTGCTGATGGGGACTGGTTAGGGGGAGAGGAAAAAACACACATACACGTAAAAAGCACTGCAGAGGAAGAAAAACACTGATCCAGCTCCATAGATTGATGGGAGATCAGGGGGTTGTGCCAAAAGCTGTTACACGCACACACACTGGGATCCAGCTTCTGTTGCTGAATGGAGCGGTTTCATCATTTCAGCTGATTGTGAGCACTTGATGCTGAGTGTGTGATGAGTAATTAGTGAAGGCTCCTGAAAAAATACCAAGATAATACAAAACAGCCATCTAAAAGTACACCACAGAAACCACAGCTCCAAATGTAAAACACATGAGTAAAAATACAATCTAAACAGAAAAAAACTAAAGCAACAGCAAATCTAAGCTTACAACACTGAAACAAGCATATAAACACACACACACACACACACTTCACATTAGGAGCTGAGTGTCATGTGCTTGATGGCCAGTTCCCCCGTTTGTGGACAATGGAGGAATAAGAGTGTTTTTTTTAATGTAAAAAAATAAATAAACAATGAATAGCAGTTATAAAAGAACAAAACAATAATTAATAAATAAAATAACAGAAGCCATCACCAGAGTAAAATAACCCCAAATAAAAAGTAAAGGAAGTATAGATGGACAAATGATATGATAGAGGCAAAATGCATGTGGGCATTACCATGGGCTCATCTATCTTGTTTATTAGACACAGGTAATAAACTAATCAATTAATAATTAAGAATCAAAAAAGCTTATTTTATTATAATCATAATAAAAAAACAAATAAGCTTATTTTATTACAATCATAATAATAAAAAAAAAAAAAAACTAAGGGAACAAAAAAAAAAAAACACCGGAGGGAAACACTGAGAGAGAAGGAGAGTATGCAATAAAGGTATGGAGGAGAAGGGCACTCATGGAGGTAGAATTTTATTCATGTGGACATTACCATCGGTTCCTCTACGCCTGTGACCGTTTGGGCTCGGGCTCGTCTGGACTGGGAGCTCTGCTGGCAAACAACAGCTGGGTTACGAATGGGCCTTTTCGAGTGAGGGGCAAAGGTACACAGAGGTTGTCTGCAGATGGCTGCAGATTTTTTTTTTTTTTTTTTAAGAAAGGTTCTTATTCAAGAGGGGGTGATTTTGTGATCAGGTAAGTTTGGAGTTGGAATGAATTTGAGTCAGTGGAGTCCAGCTGTCCCATACATGCTCCACCCACAAATGCATTCTGTCATAGCTACTGTTGCTAGGCTGGACAAGCTTTAGAGAAAGTTGGGAAGAAAATCATTCAACCCAATAAGAGAATCATAATCCCTATATTGACAGTGTTATATGAAATTATGCTGTGGTAGCTAGCCTAGCCTCTGTCGCAATACAGCCACTTGCAAAACCTTGTATCAGTAGCAGTAAAAGAGCGCGTTTATGAGAGGAGCTGGACACCTCTGACTTAAGGAATGGAGGAGTGTTGGGGTGATTTGGTGGCAGTGAAAGAAGAGCTGGAGGTGTGTGACAAAGTCAAGCTGATTATACCCAAAGAGCCTTCTTGCTGAACCAAGGGAGTGATTAAATCACATTTATAAAAAAATAGAGCATGTGAGGAGAGTAAAGATAAGAAGACATAAAAAGCCAGAAGACATTTAGTATTGTTTAGATCTTAAGTGTCCGAGACACAATCACTGATGTCACTATGCTGAATTATATTAATAAACTATTAAGTCAGATTAAGTCAGAGCAGCTTATTATAAGTCAACTTATTCTAAGTTTCTTGGCTGAAATTGAGAGCAATGAATTTACATAAATTTTGAGTGAATCAGCTAAATGTGACACAAGTGACATAGAGTCTTTTAAAGGCTGTATCTAATTTTCAGTTCCATGTCATTTGTAAAAAAAAAAAAAAAAAAAAGAAAAAAGAGTTATTTTCTTATTTTTCTATCAAATTTAGTCATGTTTATTTCCAAACAATAGCTAGGTCTCACACAGTTCAACAAACACTTGGTGGGTGATGGCTAGTATGTGCTTCAACCAGGAGAAGTGCCATCACATAGTTTCACACTAACACAAAAGTGAAAGTGATCATTCGGTCATACGTGAACACACCACAGCACACAGTGTGAACAGCACGGAATTCTTCCGCTGCATTTAACCCATTCACCAAGTGAAGCAGTGGGCAGCCAGGAACACGGCGCCCGGGGAGCAGTGTGTGGGGACGGTACCTTGCTCAGGGTACCTCAGAGGTGCCTAGCAGTCTTGGGAATCGAACCCACAACTTTCTGATTGCAGGGCGAGTTCCCTAACCACTAGGCTACCACATCACATGCCTGGAGAACACAACATACCAAAAGAACACCGACAGACACCCCACTGGCAGGGTATTTCTGCCCCACCCTCCCACCCTCAAGGAGTGAGGAACATTATACATTGTTGGACACTCCAGACTCAGATGGAGGTTCGTACTCTCAACCCCTCAATGACACCTCTCTGGGGCACCATAAATATTTTAACACTTCGTGGCATGCTTATTAAATCTGAAAACATGGAAACAGTGTGACTTTTTCACCATTTTAACCTAAAAGTATTTTTGGCTACTTGAATGAATTTTTTTTTTTGGTGGCTGAAGTTTCAGTGCACCCCATTAGAGGATCTAACGTCATTTAGTTATTTCCTGAGACGTTGGAAAGCAAAACATACTAAAATGACCTTTCTCAGCCCAAAATAAGGGTTATGAGTCAAAAAAACCCCCCTGCAACTTAACACATGAACACAAACACAACGACAGCCTTTTATTTTGTGAACACAAACATCTTGTACAAACCCAAAACTTCACCTGCCGCTTGCTATAGAACCGTCCGACCCTGTTCTCCAGCAGACATGTCTCTTAATGGCCAATGGAACTGACACACTGACCTATTTCAGCTGCTGCCATGATCCTCAAGAATTAAATTTATTGTAGAGAAACCATTATCCATGATGTAGAAGAGGAATATTGCATCACAAACCTTCCCATTACAGGAAGCGAAGTTGGGTTTTCTTAATAGATCATCATATGTTGTGTCAGCAATACATAAGCACAGCTTTGTTTAGGCTGCCATCGTCTGTGGGTGGTTATGTTTTCTAAAATCAGATAACGAGGAAATGAGAGTAAATTAATACTAAGAAAAAAAATTACTTCTGATCAGCACAAGGACCTTCACACCAACAAGTTCTAGGCTGCAACTTACAGAACGGGGCCTGCAACTTTACTGTACCTTACCTTTACTGTAACTAAAAAAAAAAACATTAAAAATTAGTTAATCAGACAACCATAAAGACTCCAAACCACTTTACAAAAACTACTATTATCAGTGTGAAAACTCTCAGAAAGAAAACCCAGGCCACTGGTCTCAAGAGAGATGCTGTGATTCTGCAATTCAAAATAAAAGCCAGTAATGAATACTAAAATAAATTCCACTATATGGCCCACAGATATATATCATGATGCACAACAACAACAACAACAACAACTAATAAGCATTACTGTGTAATGTCATGTGATTCTACAAATCACAACCTGAGATGCAACAATTTCTTTTCCAGTATCAGATACTGAAACCTTGGCCGATACCATTTTTTAGCAACTAAACATGATCTATTTTTTGACTGAAGCACTTGTGTGAGTGTGTGTGCGAGGTCATGCAAGATTTGTTATGGGATTAATTCTTTTCTCCCTATTATAGCAGCCTGTTATTAGATCAGTGCCACCTCAAAGCTCAAGAGAGGAGTGAACAAGCAAACCTATTTTCAGTCACGAAGTAATGATCTGGACCAGCACTGCAAAAAAACCTTCAAGAGGGATTCCACTGACTTACCAAATGTCTTATAATTCAGTGGTAACGCTGTAAAAGTCACTCAGAGTGGTTTGAGGAGAAATAGTTAATTGTAGAAAAACTACTTTCTTTATAACACTGGTAAATGGAACCAGGGGTCACAATGTCTACAACACAAACATTGCCATTTTATTTATTATCCAAACCCACCAATGAAACAAGTTCTCAAGAATGAAGCATTTCACATCATACCATTATGAATGACTTTGTTTGCTCAAAAACAAATGAAAGAGAAATTCACATATATAGAACTTCTTTAAATGGTTGCAGTGTTTGTTAAGTAATAAAAACGATTTAAGCTTGTCAGATTTGTGGGCAGGACTGTTTGTGGTTCACCTTTTTTGGGGTCAGCCAAGTATCTAAAATATGGAAACAATTCTGGGACATGTTATGGGACAAAATAACTGTAAACTTCCCACACCAAGTACAACAGAACCATTTCATTCTTCACTGTAACTTCACACAAGTTCCTTTAACCACACACACACACACACACACACGTGCACACACGCGCACACACAAGCCCAACAGTGTCAACCTTACCTGATGAAGAACAACATGACTCGATATCCTAATATCCTAGAGTTCATTTTCCAACAAAATAAAAGCTGTGAAAAGAAATCTAAGACACTCCCAACAACTCATAGCGGCTCAAAGACTAAATAATAAATAAGTAAATAAATAAAAAATAAAATTGTTCCTCTAAATAGATTCAATCTTTTCTCCACTGCAAAAGTATGTTATTACCACACAGTGGGCAAAGTCAAATGTGCCAAAATACAAATCCAGCAGCCAGCAGTGCTGTTCTCAAACACACTGACTCATGGAGAGTACTTACACTTATGCTCCACCTCTGAGAGGCCATGAGGCCACACACAAACATACACGCAAACGTACACACACAGGCACACACACACCCACACACAGAGTCTACAGCTAAATATACACCAGTACACAACTCAGAGCCATGGAACGCCACTGCCACTTAGCTTTGTTTCCACACAACAGACAACAGGTGTAGAGCAATCCGCAGCGAAGCACTGGCATGAGAGGGATGCCATTCTCCTGACACCTTCAGGTCAGAAGCTCTGCACTGGTTCATGACTAAGATTCAATGATAAAAACTGACTTAAATCTCATTTTAAAAGGTTGGCTTGTCATACAGTTATGCTTGAGGATGCAGCCTTCTTTACTTGTTGGCTACTCCAGCGCAAACCCAGAGTAGACACTGTTTTTAAGATGTGACATACTTCTGCTCATTTTTATACATTAAGGTATCTCATACAAGAATACCTAACAACTTTATAGAAGTGGATGATGGATTTAGACATGCACTAAACACAATGCCAATTCCGCAAACTACATTGCATTAACCTTGAAGCTCTGGTGAAAAACTAAAGCTATCTCCAGACACCAAATATATCTTCACTGATGGATTACCTTTGGGGTAAGAGGCAAAATGTGTGAATTTGCTGACCACATTAAAACTTCCACCCAACATAAACAATGATGGGTATTACACCAAATAACACATATTGACTGAACTAGGAACAAGTCATACTTTGTCCAAGCATCAAAGTCAATTTTCCCTTTATTCCAGATGTAATAGATCAAGTCGAGACATGTGTGGTGTCTAATATTTGCTTCTCTAATTTTGCACTGGAGGCTAACACAGACTCAATAAAGGGGCCTAATCATCAATAGCACCATGCAAACAGCACCCCATAAATCAGTTTTGCGCTGCATAGATGTGTAAAGGGGAATTCACACGACTTTTTTGATTAAATCCTAAACAAAGGTAAACAAAGTTCAGAGCAGTTCGATGTGAAACACTTTGTGCTAAGTCAGAACTGCTCACAGTGGTAGAAATAGGAACCAGACAAGAGTCTAATGCCTCTAAAAGCTAAATCACAGAAATGTATTACATGAAATAGATCCAAATACGCTACCTGATGTCTGAGACACTGTTTTCCCCATAGTTTAGAGATAAAGTTTGGAGAAAAGCCTGAAATGCATGTATCCACAATAGTATGAAAAAAATAGTATGCACTATTTTACCATCATTACCATCACATCTATAAATTAACAGTTCATTAACTGTCATATTGGAAACAGAATTCCTATATTTGAACTGCAGATTTCCATTCACCACCACAGTAAAGAAATCTATGTTAGTACATTTCTCTACAGTGAACCATTTCCCATCAAAACACCCTGAATTACTTTGTTTGCATCTGAACCACTAAATTCCCCTTCATGTAATCTCTAATAGTCCCGCATATGTGATTTCTGACACTGCATGACACACTGTTATCTAACCGTAGACTTCTCCACAAAGTCATTTTTCATGGAGGATTTAGACACCCTTTGTGTACTTAAGGAAAACAATTCCAAACAAAAATGTACAATTACAGGTTGTCACAAGTACAGGGCAGTTATGCGAAACCCAAAAATAAATAAATAAAATCTCATGACTCACTTGCACACTTTCACCCTACATTCTTCTGGGGCAGGAATCACTCACACACAAAAGCTACAGCAAATTATGTGAATACCAGGATGAATGGCTCCTGTCTAACCAATGAGCCATAGATTACAGAGTGTTCTAGATGTTCATTTGGAAATCACTGTCAAATAAAGTATTTTGCCATGAGTCATTCAGGAGAATGAAAGAGAAGAGAGGGCGTGAGTGTGTGTGTGAGTGAGTGAATCACGAAGAGGGGAAGTGCGCGAGTGGATCATGCGGAGAGGAAGGTAGGAAAGGAGTGAGGAAGAGGAGGAGAAGAGGAAGAAATGCATACCATCGGAGGAGGAGGCTGGGCCTGGTCACTGACACCATCAGTCATACTGGAAGAACGCAGCCTGGACGAGAGGAGAGACTGAGAGAGAAAGAGAGAGAGAGATTATATTGATATATAATTATGGTTGAGGTTACTGTTATTGTTATTAACTAGCCTCTACTGTCGTAGATGTTGAGAATGTTTAGCTACAAACAGTTAAACAGAACAATTTTTATAAATTACATTGTATGGGTACAACTAAGTGCGATTACTACAGTAATAACAATTATTATTTTATATCTGTATCATTGTTATTATGGTTATTGCCTTTATGTGTCATCTTGGATCATCTTTCATTTAATAAAGTTAATAATACAATTAGGCATTAAAATGAACATTAACTGTGTTGATTACGGACTGTCAGACATTTGTAATAATTCTTAATAAAATATGTGCTCATATGACCATGATAAAACTCTCAAGCTATGCGGATATGTAAGAATGACATAGCATGTGTTTAAAGTTAGTATTCCACTACTGTAAACTGTCCCTACAGGCACAGTTGTGTGTTTATTAAAATAAAATAATATTAAAGTGTAACAAAAGAGAAATCTAATAGAACTGGGTTTGAGAAAAGGAGGTTGTGATTTTAACAGACAGAGAATGAAATTTTCCTGGCAGATTCTCTCTTTCCTCCCAGCATGCACCGAAGAGACAGAGAGAGAACGAGACAGAGAGAGAGAGAGAGAGAGAGAGAGAGAGAGAGAGAGAGAGAGAGAGAGAGAGAGAGAGAGAGAGAGAGA
>JBBIGA010000022.1:14250729-14268241 GCA_037576975.1 Alestes dentex | reverse complement strand
CAAAGAACTTCATGAACATGTTTTGTATAGCCCATAGACCTATTATAACTAAAGTGAATTTTGCATAATAGGTCCCCCTTTAATGAAGTCTTAGCAGTTATAGTGACACTTAGTGCTGTTTTTTTACTTTGGGATTTTTTTTTCAAAGATTCTCATCAACACTGCAGAAGAAACATCAAGAAACAGCAGTCTTTACGTTACGGATTCAACAACATAGCCTTTCAGATGCACAGTGCACCGGTAAAAGGACGTGCATCCATTCAATGAAATATCTCCTGCATCTCCTTCTCAGACATCTGATCTCCCAGCTGCCTTGTGCCCTTTTACGGAGATGAGAAACAGGGAGAATGAGAGAGAAGAAGGGAGTAAAAGAAGTAAAAAGGCCTCCAGACCTCCTCTCTGCACTTGTTCATAGTCAAAGGATAACTTAAAATTTCAGACAGCACTATATTTCAAGAATAGGTTCTTCTTTTGAGTCTTTGTTCCTTCACCTTTTGGGAGCTGTCCTGGCCTCTGTCACCTTTGACTTGCTTTCTCAGCCTTATTTATGTTGTCCCTCTTTCTAGTGAGAAACCTCATGCTGTTCCAATAAGGCATTTCTTTATCAAGACACAAAAGAGACAGCTTCACCAAATCTTAACTATCAGTTACTTGCTTGTGAGTGGTCACTGCTTCAAAGTAAAATTTATCATATGAAGAGTATATTTGTCCACTAGAATGGACCTATGGGTGCCCTATGGTTTCAGAGAAAATCCTGACTGGTGATGCTGTTGAAACTTGCCTGAGCTGTACTAGCACTTGTAGAAGTCGTTGAGACAAAACATTCTTGTGGTAAGCTCTGGAGGTCTTGTGCTTGAAATACAAAAGAAAGAAAAGCTGATACCAGGCTAGGCCTGAAAGGCTAGTGCTGGTTTGTTCCCCTTGTTTGTTTTTGTTTGGTGTTTCCTGCCTTGTTAAGAAACAATAAAACCACCCCATTTAATTTCTTTTTGGAGCAGAAGAGCTTTGAGTTGGCAGCAAAGGTAACTAGGCCCAGCATAACATGCAGGGAAAATATACTGTGTACCAGTAGGGCCCGCATCTTTAAATAAAACTTCCTCTACAAGTCCTAGGAGATGAATGCAGGTTAAAATTAGAAACCTGCAAGATTAATACAACGCAGAATATTCTAAGAGAAAATGTTTTTTTTTTTTTTTTCCCTGAACGGTAACTACAGGAGAGCAGAGCAGAAGAAAATAGGGACAGTTTGACCTTTTCATAACTTCTCCACTGCCTACTCTTTTTTATCTACCTGCTATCCAGTTATCACACACAAGCACCGACTTCTTCAAAACCCTCATGATTCCCTTCAGACATCCGAAAGAGGCGTGTCACTCAGGACACATACTCCACATATCTTTCAAGCTAGGCCAGACTGATAGCAAGCAGTCAAGTGGGAAAACCTGCAAGTCTTAAAGGAACGGAGACCAAGTCCTTACGAAGTCAATGCATAATAGAATCTTTAGATAGACCAAGAGCAGAAGGAGTAACACAGTACTTGGTTTTATGCTGAAATATTTCACTCTGTTCAAGAGACATACAATTCAATTTTACATACTTAGGACATACTTAAGTACAACTGTACTTAGAAGAGTAAGAAAATACAGATACATGTGAGTATTACTGTATGTTATCAATTTTCAAAAACAATATTAATTTTAGTTGATAGTTTATATGCTTAAGGTTTGTGGCAGACAGTGGTTTATTCTGACTTGTTCTTAATCCCTTGACCACTAGTCTTCAGCCAGACTCTTTCCCACAAACAAAACAACATAAATTCACACAAGATGATGCATGTAGGTGCATCACTAACATAGCATTAGCAAACTTAACATGCTAGTAATGTTATTACCAATGGCAGAATCATAATGGGCCACTTTACTTTAACAATCCAAAAATGGTGTGGCAATGGGTGACCAATTTCATTTTATTGACTGAGGCATGGGGTGGGGGGATTTTGGTGGCAAGTGCATTGTTTTGTCAATGGGAGAGAAAGAGGTTTTATATTTTTGCTATGGAAGCAAAGATTTAGGCTTAGTAATGTTACTAGCGAAAACACTGGAGTCATACCAGCTCTTGTCAGAATCAGAATCAGAAAACTTTATTGATCCTGGAGAAAACTGCATGTGCCATACAGAGGAGAAGTGTGAGCTTGGCTTCCACAAAAAAGAAGACACTAATCAGACTGGCAAAAGCCATGCGGTTTGCAAAATGCGCCAAAATCAAATAATTGGAAACACAATGAATCTAAGCACACACTCAGCTAGAATGCTTAGCAATGTGTTGAACAAGTTTAACACCTAATTTTAAACAAGTGGATCCCTCATTCCCTCTGGAACAAGCTGCCATACTGAAGTTACAACGGCCAACAATAATAATAATAAAAAAAATAATAATAATGTAACTGCAATTGATGTACCACTTCACTGACAGCCTTTTTTCTGAAAGTGTGTCATAAGTGTTTAAACAGACTAGCAGTAAGCAGACGCATTACAAATTATTCCACAGACATCAGCAGCAGGCAATGAAGTTACAGCCTCTGTCCAGACTGCTACTCCTAAAAAATTGCCAGAAATCTTATGATTTACTTCAAACTGATGAATTCCCTTCCTTTCTGTCCTAGTCATGAATAATTCAATGAAAATGCACTTTTGGTGCTTTTACAAAACAAAGCACACAGTACTTGTCTCATCACACCATGGTGTTTCTTAAAGAAACAGAAACTTTCCTCTGGCAAAGTGTGTGGATCTCCTCCCAGCTGATTCATAAAAAGCAGCCTGGATGCACCTTGTGTCTGGATGTATCTACACCCAAGATCCTAGATAGTAGGAATAGAAGATCAAGAAGTACGACCAAGTGCCTTCTAAAAGCTAAAGCCATTCACTCAGCACAAGCCTTGCTGGTACAAACATCTCATTCTGGACTCACTAATCCTTCAAGATAATGTGAGTGATGACACAGCTGTAGTCAATGAGCAACCCAGCACAGGAAACCAGTTCAGGCGTTTGCTTCAGCTGATGAATTCTACACTGAGCTTCTCGGACATCTCATTTCCAGTAAAGTCCCACCAGCAGGTAATGGAAACACTCACCAACACTTTCTTAAGCCGGCACAGTGAGAGTGACATCGCATTAAAGAGTTCTGCCCTGACGTTTTACAAATCTGTCAAGCTGTAAAAGCAGAACGCTCTTTTTGCATACAAAATATATACAGGGTTGTTTTGACTGTGAAGAAGTGGAACAGCACCAAAAAATCATTAAAATAAGGTTGAAAGAAAAAACACTGCTTGGTGCTACTTCGACTTAAATTTACTAACTGAGGTTTGAACTTTGGGACATAATAAGAGCCATCTGAGGAACTGAAGAAGCATACTATAACAAATATAATATCACTAACTGTTTTTTTTTTCCCCTATAGCACTGACACAGATAGTCTGTGAAACATCTTTACAGTCATTTCACCCGTAACTGTATCCTAGACCTTAATGCCAACAGAGCAGCTGAGGCATACGGCGACCCTGGTCAAAGAAGAAGATCTTAAACCAACAACAGCACTTGATTCAGGTCTAAAGATAGCACAGCCCCCTCTTAAAGAGAGCAAAAGTCAAGCAGGGGAGCTCGGCCAGGGACAAGAGGATAAGTCTAAAAACAGTCCAATGCTTTTTTTCCCCTTTTTCAAGAAAAGTTACCAAACATCTGCATGACTGTGGTTGGGAAACTAAAGACCATGTGGTTAAGCCTTGCTTCTAGCTTCCATTTTCTTTGGATTCTCACTTCCCCGAATGTGGCCAGGTCCTTCCTATACAGTCCCCCCTCCTTCGTCCCAAACTCGCAACTTCATCATGTCTGCTTTTCTCATTTGCTCTTACTACCTATTAACCTGGCAAATTATTGACTACAAAAGAACAAAAGTGCTCCAACATTACACATAGCCATATGTCAAATTCTAGAACCTGCCAGACTTACAAGAAAAAATATACAATAAAAAGAAGTATGAATTAGCCAACTTAAAAATCTTAAAAGTTAAAAATGGCATTACTAACTGTATTATTATTTGAGTGAATAAATAAAGATGATCGGAAACAGCATAGCATGCTGAACTTTAGATGCTTGGTCAATTACCTGTGGGCAGTTACGAGGAGGTTCCTTTCCAATGCTAATATCCTGCACTGAGTTGGAACTGGGGTCACCTCCTTGGCTAAAATAGATCTTAAACTTAGGTTGCCTTGGGTTCGGTTCTTTTCTAATATTAAACATGAAGCCTCGAGATCCATCTTCAACCCCTTCAGTCTTTGTTTCCATTTCAGATACAGACGCATGGAGGTCAGGCATGGATCCAGGGCGTGAAGGAACTGTTCTGGGCTTTACTGACTGAGATGTGCTCCTCTCAAGTCGAATACGTGGATAATGTGCCTCCCAGCAGTTTTTAGAGCCAGTGTGGCTAGGTATGGACATCTCTCTTTGACCATTTGCATTCATGGACATTCTTCTGTCTTGTTGGAGCTGGAAGACAAGTCTTCGTGTACCTGAAGTTCCATCTGTGGTTGGTAGCACAGACCAGCGGCAGGCACCGTTTTGGCCATCTGGAGAGTAGGGTACTATTGTGAACTGCTGGACATCTGGGCCATCTGTACCGGCATTTTGCTGGATGCACAACCCACCAATGCAGCTTCCAGGAGGGCCTCCATTGGGAATCCCAGCTTTAGAGTGTGTATTCATATCATAAGGTCTCATGCAGAAGACTCTTCTCTTAGGACAGCCAGGCTCGGTTCCTTGGGTTGTCTGGTCCACCATTAAGCTAGACAGACTCGCACTTCTGTGGTAACTGGGACAGGGAGGGTTGAACCACCCTTCCTCAGGTTCAGTGTAGGCCGGGGCTGGATCCTCAGGATATTCTGGAGGTGAATCCATGCACTGTCCATTTTCCTGGGATGCAGATGAACGCTGTAGGGATATCTGCATGGATGAGCTCTTGGTGGTCCGGGGTTCAGCTTGGCTCTGGAGCTGAGGGATGAACATGGATGAGCTGCGTTTCAGTAAAGCATCAGAAACTCCAGCTGAGCCAGGAGCACCCTCTTCCTCAAGATTCCTCGGCCTCATGCAGAACAGCATGGTACCTGCTCCAGAACTGTTGCACCGTCTTTCATTTGCACCAGCATGCTCATTTTCATCCTCGTCCAGCTCCTGCAGTTCGGGAGCAGTGTTGCTTCGGCCAGAACCGAAGTACAGACGGAGCCGGTGAGACATTCTATCTAGAGGAATTCTGCTATCCGGTGAAGCCCAGAGGAAGATGGGTTGTCCTTTAGAATCTTGGCTCCTCTCAGTGTTTCTTCCTCATGCTTATAGGTAGTTTTTCCTGTCACCCTCAGACTGATTGTTACAGATCAGGACCCCAATTTCTTGGAATCTGTTTTGGGACAATGTCCTGTAGTAAAAATGATGTATGAATAAAAATGAACTGAATGGAACAGAGCTCTCACGTCTTGTCCTGCTCCGTCTCAGTCTCGTTCGTGCTGGCTTTGTCTCGCTTGCCCCTTTAAAAGTGTGTCTGATCGCTTTTGCGCTCTCTCACCCACACGCTTTTCCCCACTCCTCTGCCTTTCCCTCACTTGCCTGCGAGAGAGAGAGAAAATGCAGCAGCTTGCTACACACAGTAACAAGAGAGGTACTGCCAGCAGGCTGAAAACTTCAGCCCACAAACTCCCAACAAAAGTCAGAAGGAGCTAGAGAGAGCGAGAGAGCTCGACTGAGAGAGAGCAAGAGTGAGTGAGTGAGAGAGAGAGAGTGAGAGAGAGGGAGGGGTAAGAATAAAATCCCTCTCTTCCATTTACCAAACTGTTAGTGCTGCCACTCGATAGTGACAGACAGCAGAAATAGCCAGGGTGACAAGCAGCATTCCAGCCATGACTGGATAAGGGCTCCAGGCACTCATGCCAAGCCGAGGTGAGGGTAGGGCGGCCTTGGACTCAGACTCAGATAGACACTCCCCTTTTTAAACACACCCATGACTAACTTCACCACCCAGCTAGACCCAAACAGCCCTCTGTCAGCTGCTGTTGATCTGTCAGGACAAAGTAGGCCCCCGGGAGAGGGACAAAAAGAGAGAGAAAGAAAAAGAGAACGACGGAGAGAGATCACAGCTGAGCCAGGAAGCACACTCTCCACAAACCCATAAATCTGTGCGCACTCAATCGTCCCACACACTGAGGACAGGCCGCCAAGCCAAGCTGGGATGTGGGCTAATTCCCCATGATGCATTTCACCAAAGACATCTCAAAGACCCTGGAAATCCTTCTCCTCTGATGCATGAGTATGGAGAGATCTGCCACCCCTCAAACATGCAGCCATCAATACAAAAACAAAGCACACATGACCATGTCATTCAGAAGTAAGCAGGTAGCTTTTGAAATCCAATCTCAGTGGCTTTCAGATCAGTAAATCTACAACAGTATTTGTAACGATGTTTGAACTAAACCCTTGCAAGAGTACTCTGGGAACATTTCTTCAACATTATCTCTCTGGTTGGAACAACAGTGATATTCAGAACAAAATGCACAAGTGATGTCACAAAAGGTCAGCAAGTAAAACTCAAGTCTTGACCACTATGAAAATAACGGAGTACAAAGGAGGTCAGGCTGCTTCACTTTAGGCCATGGTGTTGCTTGAGATTTTACATTTCCAAACACTTCTGAAGACCAATCAATGTCGCTTACTGTCATACTTTCAAAACTGTTCACTGTAATTTATAGCAGTACCAAAAGTGGCTAAACTTTGGCGGAGAAAAAGAAGCTTTAACCTAGCCCTGTACATTAAGCTATCCTGCTGAGCAAACACTGTAACAAACCGCAGCACTTTCCATTGTGCGCTGTGACCAAATCTCAAATGTGCAGATTGTTTACATAAACCAAACTCTCCCAGGTTCCTCTGAGTCTGTCCAAGCTCTAAGCAGTAGACTGAAGCAGAAGTATTGTGTCTGATCGGGCTTGCAATACAGCAAATCAGTCCACAAGCCACTACAGCAGATGTGTAGACCAAGTGAGGTTACACCAGGCCCACTGTAATGACAGGTTTGAGTCCACAGTTCCCACAAGACTTGCTTCATCACAGTGGCCACGGAGAGAAAGGGTCATTCTTTCACCATGGCGACCACTTCTCAGTGAATGTGACTTATTACTCCATGGCTGGTGTATCTACAAAAAATCAAACCTTCACATGTTCCCTATTACACCAAATAAAATCAATCAGACAAGACACAGCTGGCACCTGAATTATTTTTCTTTTATAAATGAGGCAAATGTACACAACTAATTAGCATCTGAATTCGTGAAGTTCCTTTAATAAGTCACCCTTAAGTCACTCCAAGGAATATCCTGAGGATAAGATTCTGCTTGAAATACATGACCCCTATAATTACAGACCTCTTATATCTGGTACTCTTTATTAATTTTTCCATGATCTCTTTTTCCTCTCATGGAAATGAAATAATGCTTTTGCGACTCCTGCTTTTTCTGTTTACAGACTGCACTTAGTTTTACCTGCTTTTGCACTAGAAAGGTACACAAACTCCTAATTAACAATGAACTCCAGTCTCCAGCCTTGCTAGACTATAGGTGCTATGAAGTGCCCCATAGCAGGATGACTGGTATACAACCACAGATCTGCCACAACATTAAAACTGAAGTGAAATGAATAACATTGATTACCTTCGTACAGTGACATCTGTCAAGGGGTGAGATATGTTAGGCAGCAAGTGAGCAGTCTGTTCTTGAAGTTATGTGCTGGACAGAGGAAAATCTCCTTAGAGGACTTGAAGGATCTGCTGTTAACGTCTTGCTGCCAGATACCACAGCACACCTTTCAGTGGTCTTGAAAAATCCATGCCTCGACAAATCAGAGATATTTTGGTGGTATAGTGCAGACCCGCACAATATTAGGTGGGTAGTTATGTTATGGCTAATCAGCATGGTTAATGCCCCCACGCAAACTGAACTGAGTGTGCATGGGTTCTGTATGAGAGAGGTTTTGCTTTGGGGGCCTGACTTGGGCAGAAGAGGGCAGCTAAAGAAGAAAATGGGTATAGGCGGCATGGGATAAGCATTAGACTCACTGTGCCAACACACAGTGGGCCTGAACACGGAGAAAACAGAAATTAGGGTTTATTGAGAGAACATACTGCTATTTCCCATCAGCCTGTTTGCTCACTTATTCACTGAGGCATTCCCTCCATCCCTCCAAACACTTTTTCCATTCTCTTTTCTATGCTTTAATTTTTATATTTTTCCCCCTTCTTTTGGTTTATTGGCCCTGTCTGACTTCATTCTCCATTTTCTGTTTAAAAAAAAAAAAGAAAAAAAGTTGTCATTCTGACAGTGACTGATAAACAAGCATGTTTACACCAACGTACTCTCAGGCTACCAATATATTCCCATTTCGGTGACTGGCAAACCCAGGTCGCCCGTACATGGTCAATCAGCCGAAAAGGTGGAATATATTTCAGAAGAGGTTTAATATATTTTATGCTATCAATTATAACTTCACGAAGAAATGTCATTTTTTCTTGGCTGTTTCTTGGCTCCCTCAGTCCTTCCATCTTATTTCAAATCTATCCTTTAGAGAAAAGGGGTCAGTTGTGAAATCTGAAACATGTTCAGCATTTAGGAGTCCTGTTCCTTTAACTCTTCATGAGAGTGTTTCAGAATTCAGTGACATCTAAATGGTTAACACCACTAACTGTCCAAATCCTACAGAACTATATACCAAAATAATTAACAAATACTTGATATTAAAATTATTCAAGCCAGCCCTAAAACAAAAAGTCTCTGATCATGCAGTGTCATCTTTTTTGTGTGACGGAGAGTTTACCTTTTCAAAAGCATTTTTTAAAAATTACACTTTCAGTGTAGAGTTTTTGTGTAAGAACTGCATATGAGCAACAAAAGAATGAATCCAAATCAGCACGTTTAAGTTCCAGTCTATTTTTTAGCTTCTCCTGTCTAATAAAATTGAAGGGGGAAAACAAACCTGAGCATGACAGAATTATTAATGCCAGGGTTTATAGGTGACACTGATGCCTAGGAAGTATTACACTGCTTTGTATTTATCGTTATGTACTTCACTGTTTACCTTATTGTTAATTGTTGATATACACAACTTCAGAGTTATTCTGAACCCATATGTCATCAGTGTTGCTGTTTGGCAATAAAAATAGATTTTTTATTTTTTTTTAAAAGAAAGTCTTTCTCAGGAATCCCAAATGATTTATAAGCAGCTGAAGTCTTCTGCTCATGTCCCCAGTTGCTGCATAAAATCTTGTGGATGATCTACAAGTATTAGACCATGAAATGACAGCATCACTTCATCGTTCTGGATGAGACTAAGGTCACGTACATATCACCTGATGTTAAAGCCATGCTGATCGTATACCACAGCAGGTGCCTCAAAACATATTAAGAATCGTGACGGTGGAGGTGAGGTGTGAGAGAGAGAGAGAGAGACAAAAGAGAAGGGAGAGAGAGTTAAACAGAGAAAGAAACTAAGAAACTCCAGAGTTTAAGATCCTCACTTAAATCGGGCAACTCTGCACTCATCTTCAACACACTGGATATAGTGAGAGCCCTTAAGAGGACTAGAGAGAGAAGCTCACCCGGCCCAGACCACATCTGCAGCCGAGTCCTGCGGCACTGTGCTCAGCAACTAGGTGGCGTATTCCAGGCCTTTTTCCAGAGCTCCATGGACAGTGGTATAGTCCCCCAACTCTGGAAGCATTCCACAGTCATCCCCATTCCCAAAAAAGTACAACCAAAGCCCTGAATGATCTTTGGCCCATGGCTCTTACCTCTCTAGTGATGAAAGCCAAGGAGAGGGTTGTAAAACACCACATCATCAGAACCACCAACTCCTAGATGGACCAGCTTCAATTTGCATATCGCACAGACAGAGGTGTTGACGATGCAAAATCATTCATCATAGACACCATGCACAAACATCTGGAGCAACCTAACTCAGTCAGACTCTTGTTTGCTGACTTCTCCTCAGCTTTCAACACACAGCTTGGCTACTAAACTTTCCTCCAGCTTTCATCTGGACAACCATATAATCCTGTGGATACTGGACTTTCTGACCAACAGATCCCAGAGAGTACTAGTTAACAACATTCTCTCTGACCTCCATTATACCTTGACTGGGTTAGCCCAAGGCTGCGTGCTGTCTCCTCTGCTCTTCATCTTATACACGGATGACTGCAGAGCCACACAGCCCAGCTTTGATCTGGTGAAGTACGCTGACAACACAGTCTTCCTGTCTCTGCTGTCAGGCCCCTCACACAACCATGCTCAGTTTCTGCAGGAGTTTGTGGACTGGTGTGACACCTCATGTCTGGAATTGAACGTTAGCAAAACCAAGGATTTGGTGACGACTTTCACCAACAAGCAGAGGGACCTGGCTGCAGTGACCACCTTCATCCACAGGAAGCCAGTGGAGCTAGTCGAGGAGTATAAATACCTGGACACCATCTTTGACCACCTGCTGAAATTCTCCTCCAACACAGAGGAGAATCTCAGGAAGTGTCATGAGCAGCAATACCACCTTAGGAAGCTAAGGTGGAGTCCTTTGGAGTTAGGAAAGACATTTTACAGACTTTTTACTACTCCTTCATAGAGAATGTCATATCACTCTCCATCATCTGCTGGTTCCATTCCACCAGCAAGCAGCACGGAAACCGGCTACAGAGCACTGTCAGCGTGTGCTCTAAGATTATTGGACTGCCTGTGAGATCCTTATCACACATCTGTGACCAGCAGACACGCAGGCTAGCACTCAAAATCATTAAAGACCCCTCACACCCGCTGAATTCTGCCTTTGAGTGGCTGTGCTCCAAATGCCGGCTCTGGTGCCCCGGCTGCAGGACACAGAGGAGGACAGCCACCTTTGTTCCTTAAGCTGTCCCTCTTTTGAACTCCTGACACGCCCCCCAAACCCACCATTATCACCTCTCACATTCCCAACTCCCTCCCCCCCCCACCAACCCAGACCTCACAAGATTGGGGTCTCTCTCATTTCTCATTTTTCACTTTCAAAACATTATGCACCTTACTGCTTCTATTATTTAAAGTTATTTATCATTGTTCATAGGCCAATACACAGAATATACATACATATACAGATATGTAATCTCAATCCAGTCACTATCTCATCCCTTGTTGATCACTGCTTGTTCCCTGCTTAGATAAAAAAGGCTGTTATTGTGTGTCATCTGTTGTGTCAAATGTTACAACTGTTATATGTGTGCGCTGCTCCATTGTGCCTTTTAAATTGCCCCTCGGGGACAAATAAAGTTCTCTGAATTGAATTGAACTGAATTTAAACTAAAAAAATAGCTAGCAAAAACCGAATGTGATCAAGCTAAGCACGAGAGAGAACTGTAACAAAAGCAAAAGAAGCAAAGGAAGAGGAGTAGGTAAGGAAAGAGAGAAAAAGGAACAATCGCTCATTGATGACAGAGAGAGTAGTCAGCAGGGCTGAGTGTGCAGCCTTCTCTCAGACATATAAGGGCAACACTTCGGGCCTGGGGAGCAGCAACACTGAAACACTGCCAAGAGCAGTCACACAAAGACAAGAGAAACCTTCCCCCTCCAAACTCTCACAAAGAATCTGAACATACCCTGAGAGCAATAACTGCCCAAGTGTGATAATATTCTATCTTAACTTAAGCGTCACCCAAAAATACTGTATAAAGCTCAACGACACCCTGTCTGAACTCACCTGCGGGCCAACAAGCTTTTCCCTTGGACTGACTGTAGCCCAAATGATGTTCTAATGCTTAAAATGACTGCAGCAAAACAAAATTCTGTCTGAACTTGATTATGGCCTGATAAAATCCAGTCCTCATCATTCTAGAAGGTTTACATAGTGTCCACAATATACAGTTTACATATGCTACTGTTACAGTTGTCTATTTATTGTTTGTCTGCTGTCTCTGTTCTAACTTGTACTTTGTTGAATGTCGATATATGTTGGACCCAAGAAATCTGTCCCAATCTGACCCCACCGTGGTATGAAAATTCAGTCACAACCTGAATGGGTCTCAATACTTTCTGTACCTACCAAACTGCAGTCAAAAACACGATTCCCTGCTCTGAACTTGTGGCTCAACTTGCAAGCATTTTCACAGACACACAAATACACATACATTAAATTAAATATTCATTTTTTATAAACCTAGCGGCCCTGACTTTCTGCCCTTGGCCCTAAGCAGACTGCCAGTGTGCCTACTTCTTCAGCGTTCAAATGTTCTGCATTTCCTCTGAGGTGAAGGTTACTGGGCTGCTGGGAGAGTTTTGGATTTTAAATGCATGTTCTTGGAGCATTTATGCATACTGTGGGCATACTTCTGCTTGGTCAGAAGGCAGTTATTGATGACTACAGACTTCTCATAGCAAATGACTATCATGCCAATGAGTGAAAGACATAAAACCATGAACTGTATTTATGTCTACACGGCATCATTTGAATTAAACATGGATAGGAAAACAACAGACATTACTGATGCAAAGGTGATAATATTAAACAATAATTATATACAATAAATAACATTTACATGTTAAATTCTCTGTGGGGGACATTTTTTCTTTGTCTCAGCATGAAGCTCCAAACGCCATCAAACAACTGTCAGAAACACAGGGAGTGCTCAAGTAAAATCACAACTGTTCATTGTCCAGGCTGACCAGTAAGTGTATGAGGGCTAAAATATCAAAGCTGACTCCTCCTATACTCCTCTGCTCGTTGTTCTCTGTGTTATGCTTATATCAGTTGAAGTAGCTGTTAACCCCTTCAGTTACTAAGTTATCAAAATGAAGGTGTGTGGTTATTAATCTTAATCCTAACTACTGCTCCTAATTATGATTTCAAGAAAGAGAAACAAAAATAGCACACACTACTTGAAACTATAATTTAATGTTACAAGGTCTTCAGTCTCACAATTTCACTAAAAGAGGCTTTATCTAGAGGCTGCTGAAGACCTTGTATGTGTAATTCATGTGATGGCAGATTTAGTAGATGAGAGGGAGAATGAGAGAAACTAAAAGCCTCACTGTAACACTATTCACTATGAATTTATAATGCAATATTTTCAAATCATCACTCGACAACTCATAAATCATCAATGTCGCATCAGCAACCAACTCATTCTACCCCTGATGGCACAAAATACCTGATCCAGGTCAGTTTGTCTATTCCTTGATTAAACATACATAGATCTCCATGAGTTACATCAGGTAGATTAAACCAAGAATTTGTGAAATATGCTGTGCAGGGAACAGCTAGGATTAAATTAAAAGTATTAAAAGGATTAAAAGTAGGATTAAATATCCTACTTTTTTATTTTATTCTTCTATTAATTTTCTTGAGCCTTGATACTTATCTGTGGAGTTATATGCCAAAACTCCAACCTTTATCCCTGACAACTAAACTAAACACTCTTCAAAACTACAGAAAGCATAGACAGAATAGGTGAATTTAAGTAAATATTTGGATTTTGGAGATAGCACAAAAATACTGACATCAAGATGGCCTTTGTTGCAGCTTAGTTTCTGTATATTGAAACTGTTTGGACTGAGAGATTGCACACATTTAGGAAAAATACACATTCATTCTTCTCTAGTGTTTATGCATCTGTAATGCTCCTCAGATGAAGAGTAGCTAATATGAAAGCCATTCTGTAGTATGCTGGAGTTTCTTACCAGCCTGTTCTCATCAAACACTTCAAATAGCAGCCTGTGGTTCTGAGGACATACCTAGAAAAACAAGCAGAGATTATACATATTATTACAATATTTATGACATTTTTATTCAGGCCAAAAAAGTTTTTTAAATATCAAGAGAGAGGAACAAGTGACAAACCAAGACAGGGGTGGGGAGGGAGGTAACATGAGTAAGTGCCTGTCTCATGAAAATAAATTAATTTTAAATATTTGTTTAACAATAAATACACAAACGAGACAAATACACAAACCATGTACATGTATTTATACACTCTAGTGTAGAATAACAAGACATACAATCTCCAGTCCATACTTTTAGATTAGAGGCTGTTCAGTGATGGTCCTGTTTGCGATTGTGACACAGACACACACAAACACACACACAAACACACACACACCTCAATTTGCTAATTAAAAAATGAAACATTGAGCTTTTGTCTAATTGCTTTTTGTGGCTCTTTTAACAGGTTTTCCTACAGATTCCCACATGGACTTGAAAAACAATAAATACACACACCCCCCCACTCAAACAGATTTAAATATGACCCAGTTGTGGTCAGACTGAGTAAACACACTGCAATGAACGTGAAGGTTCATCCACAGAGCCAAAAATAGCTCTTGTAAAATAACACATGTGAACAGAGTCATAAACACACAGCAACTCTGATCTCTCATGAGGGATGGAACATTCTCTCTTTTTTGCTCCCTCTTACATTCATTCAGCCATTCATTTTTCAGTCACAGCTGTGGCTTACATAACTGACCACAATACAACACAGCCAGCTTTAAACAGGGACACACAGGCAACGCTGGGTTACTGATATTTTGATATCTATATCTGTCTGTAGTGCCAAATTAAACAGGTTTAGCTATAGTTAATCATCTTTAGCAGATTACAAAACAAAAAACAGTTTTGGCTGATAGAGGTAATATAGGTAAATAAATCTGCCTGTTCATGTGGAATTTTAGGATTAACTGTTTACTTGCATGGAACAGATCTTATATAATACAACACATTACCATTCTGACAGTGAACAAGACTCAGATCATACATTAGTGCTGTTATGATCTGCTGTCCCCATAGACATTTTGTTCTATTGGGCATCAACAGCTTTAAAGCAGCAAAAATCATGATGCAGTTTCCTGTTTATTCCAAATGCATTCAAACAACCAATATATTTCTCATTTATGTCACTGACACCAGGAGCTAGAAAGCTAATGTAGCAAACAAGTAAAGTCATGAAATTTTCCTTAGCATTATGCACAGCATCAATGACCTTAAACCACATGGAGTAGTTTGGTAATCTCTAACAGACTTGCTCATGTGGTTTCTGACACACTATGGCCTACTGATATCTATACACATGGATCTTCATTCCTGAATTTTGTCCATTTGTGAAATGCTAATTGGTGGGGCATAAGCTTTCATTACTTGGTAGCTCCTTTAGCCTTGTAGTGCAAAACAACAAACATGTCTTGAAAATTATTTACAGGGGAACTGTGAAAAAGAGAAAAAATAAGTTTGGAGTAGCTAAATAAATCTTAAAATATTACAATATAATATATCAATATATCAATATATTAATATATCTTATATTAATCTTATGTCAAATTGCCTGACATAAGATTAATATAAGTAGCATACATGAGTGAAAACCAATGCAGACGATGCAGATGAAAGTGAATCAGGTGCTACTTAAAAATAATTGGGGAATAAATATTACATTGAACACGTATTTAACAGTAAATATCAGCATGACAAAGCTATTGTATTTAATCTAAATCTTATGTATGTATCAGAAAGCGTATATTTGACTATGTTTAGTTGGCTTTGTTTAGTTATATGGGGGATGTAAAGACTTTTTTTTGCACTTTTGGGGGCCTGTATTAAAACTACTTCCAGCATATGAAGGCTATATGTTAGCCTGGATAGCGCTTGCTCTGAGAGGGTGATTCAAATAATATAGGTGTAAATTCTGGGACTCATTTCACACATACTACCATTGCGTGACAAAAGAAACATCTGTTACAGCCTCCGTATGAGGCTCATTCATACACAGAGTTTGCTGCAGGATGGGGCAGTAGGTTTATACTGGAAATGATACAGACAAACTTTCACAAGTGGACAAGCAGTAAAAGCAGTAATTTTAATCTGTGTAATACAGAGACTACTTGTAAAAGAGTGTGGTGTTTACTCTCAGCAGTTTTGTACTAGTGAGAGGACAGGTGTTTCAAGTCAACTGGAAAACATTAAGTTGTTTAACTTCTTTCTCTTATGTTAAGACTGATATTGTAGAAATTGTATTTTGGGTTTTATTCATTGTTTTTGTCTCTATTTCATAGTTCAGCAAGCAGGAAAAAATAAATAAATAAATAAATAAATAAATAAAAAGCAGCCGCACGAACACTCAAACCTGATAATATGGGCGCTGAAGCAAAAAGTAAGATAGACATGTCATTCATGCCACACATAGGCAGTGTGTGTGTGAAACAGGCCCTAAATTTTTTTAATTTGTCAAACGAAAATAAGAACAATCAAAAACAGTGTCTGGTTAGCTTTGATATGAGCTTGTGGGGCAAATTTGTGACTAAAATGTTATTGCATCTTTATACGGTTCCTTGTGAAAACTGGTGCCTTCAGAAACGACAGCAGCATAGAGGTTATTTTCAGCCGCATGAAAAGCGTGGGGGTTTGACATGTACTGTGAGGTGAGCAGAACTCCAACTCAGGGGAACAGAAAACACAGCCTGTGACTTCCTGTGAAAGTAAAGTGGGGGGTGAGGTGTGGATGGCAGACAGTAAGAAAGAAAAGAGAATTGAGGGACTTACTCTGAAATAGAACTCCTCATTCCATTTGGGATTGAGTGTCTAAAACAAAACGAAGAGACGTTCATGTTAATACAGACAAATTCAGCAATCATCTTACAAAGCATCAGGGCAGTTTTAGTTGGGCCACTGAAATATTATGAACATGAGGTTTATGTGGTTTGTGTACCAATAACAGTCATAATTAATTTTTAGTTATTTCCTGGAACTAAACAGGCTGTTTAAGAATGCTAAATGTAAATGAGTTGTTGTTTGTGATGAAAAATACAAGAAAAACGGAGGAAGTATGCTGATTAGTTTCAATGTACGTAATGTATGGACCGGAGACTGAACAATAAGTTTTGAAACTTATTGTAATTCTCGTTTTCCCTGATGTGGCCTTTAAAATTATATAGTCAATACGGGCGTTGCTCTCGTCTCAGAGGTCTTCATTACCTTAATTTAAGGATACCACTGATAATGACCAAAACTGGACATCTGGGTGAATCATACCCGAGTATAGTAAATGGAGAAGGGGGGGAGGAGTTTACACTATACTTACACTTAAGTAACTTCAAATCCAGACTTTTTTGAAAGTCAAGCAGGTTTTTTTCTTTTCCAGTGTTGTGAATTTTTTGGGTTAATTTTGCACGAAGTGTAGGAGGGACAGGTGAATGTGATACAATTTTTAATATATGTATGTATGTATGTATGTATGTATGTATGTATGTGTGTGTATGTATATTTATATTTGGGCATTAACACAAAAGTCGACTAGTCGTGTGCTTTGCAATCTCTGCGTCTGATTGGCTGACGCTGACATTATCAGTGGTATCCTTGGTTTAACCAATTACTATAGTCCCTTCATAAAAGGGGCGGTACCGTTGGCACGTAGAGTGGAATCTAAACAC
>JBBIGA010000022.1:14215526-14250629 GCA_037576975.1 Alestes dentex | reverse complement strand
AACAATACGTTCTTGGAGTGTACATAGACAGTTGTTTGTCTGTTTCCCTGCTGTACAGCCTTTCTACAATGATTATGCATTGACCAGACTTTAAGGTTTGGACCAAACCTAAAGGCAGTAAAAATTAACAGTAAGCACAAATAAATCATGCAAAACAACCATAAACATAAACCACTGCATTTTAACAGACAGAACATGATTACACAGACAGATTCTTGCCTGGTTAAGATTACAGATTATTTGACAGAGTAATTGGTGTAAATGAGGTGAATTCTGGACATAGAACAATGCTGCATTGTATTGGGTTCTGTTTCCATTTACACATCCTAGATGCAGTGATACAGTCCAGTTTAAGGAGATGCAGTGACACAGTCCAGCTCAGCCATATGCATTGACAGTCCAGCTCAGCCAGATGCAGTGACACAGTCCAGTTTAGCCAACTGCAGAGACAGTCCAGCTCAGAGAGATGCAGTGACACAGTGCAGCTCAGAGAGATGCAGTGACACAGTGCAGCTCAGGCAGATGCAGTGACACAGTCCTGCTCAGACAGATGCTGTGATAGTCCAGCTCACCCAAATACAGTGACACAGTCCAGCTTAGAGAGATGCAATGACAGTACATTACCTCTTTAATGAAAACGCACACTGGAGATTAAAGTGTTCCATTCCAAATTTAACTCTGATGTCCAAATACTTTTCATACTCCATACTATCAGCTATACCGCATGTTCTGAAATGTTTTTTTTCCCTCAATGTTAAATGACCTTCCCTCAGACATTGTAATCTGTAGTGAGAGTAAAGAGCAGGTTGAGGAGACCCTGAGGAGATGGAGATATGCTCTGGAAAGCAGAGGAATGAAGGACAGTAGGAATAAGAGGGAGGACAGGAATGTGAGGAGCTGGTATACTTGGAGGAGTTCAAATACTTGGGGTCAACAGTCCAGAGTAACGGGAAGTGTGAAAGAGAGGTGAAGAAGAGAGTGCAGGTAGGGTGGAATGGGTGGAGAAGCGTGGAAGGAGTGATTTGTGCAGTGGAATACGTGTGATGGTTTAGAGACAGTGGCATTGATGAAAAGACAGCAGTGCTGGAGGTGGCAGAGCTGAAAATGTTAAGATTTGCATGGGATTGATGAGGATTGACAGGGTCAGGAATGATTTTATTATCAGAGAGGTGACACTGCATTGGTCTGGACATGTGCTGAGGAGAGACTCTGAATGTGTTTAGAGAAGGATGCTGAGGAGAGACTGAGTGTGTTGGGAGAAGGATGCTGAGGAGAGACTCTGAGTGTGTTTGGAGAAGAATGATGAGGAGAGACTCTGAGTGTGTTGGGAGAAGGATGCTGAGTAGAGATTGAGTGTGTTGGAAGAAGGAAGAGGAGACGAGAAAGGCCTAGAAGAAGGTTTATGGATGTAGTGAGGGAGGACATGAAGGCATAAGGAGATGGAGAGTTGATCCGCTGTGGCGACCCCTAATCGGAAGCAGCCGAAAGTAAATGAAGAAGAAATTAAATGAGCTTCCCTGTGGTTACTTCAGCTGACATGACATTGATTACTCCCCTGTTCACTGACCAGAGTCAAGTAATATTTTTTCTCTGATCTCTTACAACACAGATCCACATCCACACACAAACTAAAACTCAAAGAGGTAACATGATAATTCATGCTTTCATAACTAAGAAAATGGCTACATGTTACTGAGTGATTGTTCTGCTGTCTCATTCTTTATCATGAATACCTGCATGTTGGAAACAGTATTTTTCATAAAATCAGTATTTCTTGGAGTGGTCTTAGTTCCCTTCTCTAACACAGCTGAGTCATGCCTGAGCCTATCACCAGGCAGGATAAATATTGTCATAAACCAGTTAAACAAATTCAGGCTATTAGAATTCATCGTTGCAGGTAACTAGAAGTTATCTATGGCTAACAAGAACAGCACAGCAACTGCAAATGAGCTGTAGAAATGCAGCTAAATTAGATAATTGTCTGTAAATCTGTCTCTGCACAGGTGCAATATGTGAGAAGGCAGCAGTGAAATCCGCAACTCATGAGATGCCCCCGTGTGACTTTAAGCCTGAGTCATACCAGGTAAGGCCAGGGAGGTGCAGATGCAGCAGGTGCTGAAAACTGCCATTTTTAAATTGAATATGATTTTTAATGCTGTCGGTTTGGTACTTTTACAAGTAGTCTCATTGTGTTATAAATGGCCAAAAGAATGGAATAGTGACATGCATTTAGCTAAATCTTGCACAAAATCTGAGCCAGCTGCCTAGATTAAGGCACAAATTAAGCCTAAGGCTAGTCTAAAAACATCTGTCTGGTTATTCACTATTTACACAAATTCACTCAAGACTTACCTTAACCTTGTCCAAAAAGCCAACCCATGTACATACACATGTTTACTTAAACTAAGCGTTAGAAGATTATTTCAGGTTAGTAAATACATAATAAATACATTAGCAAGTTCTTTGGGCAGCAGTTGTCTTGAACAGTGCCTGAAAACAGTGGCCACACATATAGCATTAAGCAGCCAGGAGGGGAGAACAGAAATCAGTTTTACTGCTAAACAAAAATAGCTGTTACGACACCATTCAAAACCAGTTCCATTGACAGCTGTGTAAGACTGCAGTTCAGTACAGGCTCATAAGGAGGCCAAGTAGGGAGACAGATTAAGGATAACTGTTATTTCTCAAAAGGGCTATTTGACTGACATTTGTGCCCATCCAGAACATTTAGTGTGATGTATGCATAACAAACTCACAATGAAGAAAATCACAGATAGTCAGTCATCTTACATTTTAAGTGTGTGGTTAGATTCTGAAAGCTGTGGTTTACTTCAGACAGTCTAAGTACTTCTGTGGGCAGAGTAGCTGAGGATAGTGAACTTAGTGAAATTCCCCAAAGAATCCTTTGTAGTCAAATCTGACACCTCAGGTGGCATCTGCCACTAGCTTCAGACTCTATAAGGAAGCTACTACCAAAATACAAGTCGAAGTAGTGGCTTTCCACTAGTCCCTATTCTATAGTATTAAACAATAAATAAAGAATAAAACTATGAGCAGTGATATTTGTGTATCAAACCCTGCAGGGAATGTCTAAGGACCGTCTTCTTGAGATCAGGAAGAAGAACTGTCACCCCATGACCATGAAGGTGACATACTACAGGCAACCTGTGTTTATTCATCAGGGCCACATGCAGTGGCTGTGGGATGTCAATGGGAGGCGCTATCTCGACCTATTTGCGGGAGTGGCCACTGTCAGTGTCGGACACTGCCATCCGTAAGGTTAAATTCTGTCAGATCTAACTAGTAATGGAAGCTAACAACTATCTCTAGTTTGCAACCAATTTACTATGACTTGCTCTTTTAATTACATTAGTTAAAGCTAAGAAAAGATCCGTTAAAAGACCATCCAGCCTGTATTTCACAGTACATTCCTGAAAACTAAATAAAGTTGCACCCCATACAAGGTTCTGAATAATTCATAGTAGTCACTGAATAATTTATAATAGATACAGAATAATGAGAGTAGTTACTGAATCATTTGTATCAGTTACTGAATAATTTAAAATCAATACTGGATATTTAGAGTGGTTACTAAATTTATAGTAGTAGTTATGGAGTGACACTGAATAATGTACAGTGGATTGTGAGTGATAAATATTTAAGCTTGCTAATAAGCTGATGTTTTAAGATATGTTGACTAAGTCAAGTGTACATTTTCAGGAGAGTGAACGAAGCAGCAGTGAAGCAGCTGAAGCATTTGTGGCACACCACGGCCATCTACATTCACCCTCAGATTCAGGAATATGTAGAGAAACTTGTCTCTTTTCTGCCTGAACCTCTAAAGGTACACTCCCTGTCTCTCTCTCTCTTTCTCTCTCTTTAAAAACAAGTTAAAATAACTGATTTAAGGAAGAAGCTTTAGATGTGGTGAGAGCATCATTGTTTAGCTTGTGTAGTGTTTACTTTTTTGTGTATACTGTGCGTTGGGGTGGTGTGATTTTTCCCTTTCCAGGTAGTTTATCTGACAAACAGTGGATCTGAGGCTGTTGACCTGGCTATGCTCATGGCACGACTATACACTGGCAACTTTGACATTATCACACTAAGGTCAGTGCTACTCGCATGAAAAGTGTATATATACAGTGGCAAAAAAGTATGTGATCCTTTTCGAATCTAATGGTTTTCTGCATTAATATGTCATAAAATGTGATCTGATCTTTATCTAAGTCAAGGGTATTGACAAATACAATGTGCCTAAATTAATAACACAAGGAAATCCTGATCTTTCATCTCTTTATTGAGGACAGCCATAGTGCTACTCATAGTGCTAGTGGGAAACGTATGTGAATCCTTGAGTTGATGACCTCAAAAAGCTAATTGGACCTCAAAAAGCTTGTTAAGAAAATGAGTTTGGAGGTTTGGACTAGAGCTACTTATGTGAGCCATGTCTCACCAAAAAGAGCTTTTAGAGAATCAAGAATTGTTGATTTACATAAAGCTGGAAAGGGTAACAAAGTAATTTCAAAGGCTTTAGAAAAAACTTTAGAAATCAGTCTACAGTTCTACACATGGAGACACCTTGGGACTGTGGCTACTCTACCAAGAAATGTGCGCCCAGTCAAAATGACCCTAAGAGCACAACAAAGACTCATCAATGAGGTAAAGACACAACACCGAGTGACAGCTAAAGATTTGAAAGCGTAATTGGAACTGAATAACATCTGTGTTAATGAGTCTGCAGTACATAAAACATTGTACAAGCAGTGTGTCTATGGCAGGATACCATGAAGGAAGCTGCTGACTAATAAGAACATTGCTGCATGCCTGATGTTTGCGAAAGAGCACACTGACACTCCACAACAGTACTGGCAAAATGTTTTGTAGACTGATGAATCTAAGATTTAAAAATTTGGAAAGAAAATGCACTCCTACATCTGGCTTAAAAAGTGCACTACATTTCATCATGAAAACATCACCCCAGCCGTAAAGTATGGTGGAGGAAACATCATGATTTGGGTCTGCTTTGCTGCATCAGGGCCTGGTCAGCTTGCAGTCATTGAGGGGAAGATGAATTCCGAAGTGTATCAAAAAATTATTCTGAATAATGTGGGAATGTCTGCAGAAACAATGTTTGTAGAGGTTGAAGGTGATGCAACAGGACATAAACTAAAACACCAGAACAAGTCCACAACAGAATGGCTTCAGAAAAACAAAATCCGCCTTTTGGAGAGCCCAGACCTCAATTCAGTAGAGATACTATGAAATGACTTGAAGAGAAGCATACACATGGGACGTCCAAAGAATATGATAGAGCTAAGTCAATTCAGCCAGGAAGAATGGGCTAAAATTCCTCCTGAACGATGTGCGTGTCTGATCCACAGCTACAAGCAGTGCCTGGTTGAGGGGGGTGGGTCAACCAGTTATTAATTCCGTTTTTTTTTTTTTTTTATAGTTGTCCTCAATAAAAACATGAAAGATCAGAATTTCTTGTGTTATGATTTTAGGCACATTATCATTGTCAATATCCTTGATTTAGACGAAGAACAGACCAATTAATACAGAAAACCTTGAAATTCCAAAAGTTTCACATACTTTTTTTGCCACAGCACCCTCTACAATTATTGGAACCCGTTAAAATGTTATTAGTTTGTTTCTTAGAAAAAAATGACTCAATCTGAAACACTTTAATTTCATTTTAAACTCAGCTTAATACATGTCAGATATTTCAGTTTATCTATGTACTTTGTTCATGCTTAATCTGAATGACTTTACAGTATTTGTGCTAAATTAAATCTTAAATCAAGAAATAAGGAAATACACAGTAAAAGAAAAAAAGAAAATGCTAAAAAACCTAATTTTTTGTATACATAACCCCCCACCCCCACCCCCACTCCCACAGAGGCTCTTATCATGGTGGCAGTCCACAGGCGATGGGTCTGACATCAAACTCAGCTTACAAATATCCCGTGGCCTCTGGTTTTGGCTGCCATAACGTATGTACAACCGCAAACGGGCAGGCTCTTCCCACTGTACTGTGATTTTCACGTGAGCAATAAGTGCAGTTCCATTCTGGCAATTCTCACACAATCTGAATAATTGGCTGTGGCTGTATGTTGTGTACATTGCGCCTTTGAATACAGATGTCCGCACAGGTGATGAATGGTTTGCCATTTTGTAACCCATTTAACATCAAAATTCTCCCATTCACATGTCAGTGGGTCACCTTTGCTCCTTTACATTCATGATTTACAGAAACAGTAATTTATGACCGTTCTAGTGTGCTGTTCCAGCTCTGAGAAACATGCTTCTTTCTTTGCAATAACCAACAAGATATAGTGCAAGAAAACTTATCCTCTCAAGTGAAAGCCTTTTAAATGTAGGTAACATTTATTATTTCTCATTACGTCCTGGAAACAATAGCAGATAGGGCAAAAGAGTTCTTATAATTCACTTTTAATATTTTGAAAGTTTGACTAAGAGTACAGGTAAATGCTCCAAATAGTAGTGTGTGTGTGTGTGTGTGTGTGTGTGTGTGTGTGTGTGTGTGTAGACCATGTGTCCTGATGTGTTCCGAGGTATATGGGGAGGACGGCACTGCAGAGATTCTCCTGTTCAGACTATCAGAGAATGCAGCTGTACACCAGGTACACACACACACACATACAACATTTTTGTACTGGAACGTTACTAACAAAAGCAAACATGCTGGCAAATAAGCACTCAGACACAAACTATCGGATTCAGTCATTCTTTCATGGTTATTTGTGCAGACACACACTCAAAACTGTGTGGAATGAGCACTCTGAAGCTGCACCTGTGGTTTAATGATTTTTCAGCCTCGGTTAAGCACTTCAGCTCTCAGTTCCACGTTAACCTCAGCTCAGTGCCTAATTACATACTACAGTCTTCTGACACTTCATGCAGAGTTTCTGCTTCTTATGGCTTCCACTGATTTGTAATGCAGGTAGCCGTCTTAACAAAAAGCTTACATACAGCGCTCACAAGTAATTTGTTGAAAACAATAAAAGTGTTTAAACCCTTAAATGGTTAATTGGCACTGTGATGGTTCCAAATATAATCATCGTCTTCACTAAAAAACACTTGACACTTAAAGTGTCTTCATGTTATTTTTCAAACATGCTATACTTTAATTACATTGTCATTTATATTTATTTATATGTGACATAACTACATCAATAAATATGGAGCTAGTTACCTAATGAATGGATCAATAGATTTGAATCTGAAAATCCCAATTTTTCTGTTGGTATTACTGTTAAACTGATGAAAGCAGTAAAAGTGGAAAAGACATGACTGTACAAGCAAAAAATAATCAGAATTATTCTCAGAATGAAATATCTCCTCTTCTATTTACAAATATAGATGTGGTATCGATTGAAATAGATACCACAATAGATGTGGTATCGATCCATTTATATTAAGTTCTCTGAATGGATTTCTTGAAGATGTGGACAGTGATGCACTTAGGATAACCATTTAAGTAATACAAAACAAAATTCTTGTGCAAACATTTATAAAATTATTCTAATATGAGACTAGTACTAGGTTTCAAAAATTAAAAACTGTTATAGTAGAACGATTAACAACCAAAGATGATTCTAAAATTGGTCAGAAATTTTATATTCTTCTTTAATATGAATATCAGGAATGAAATCAATATCCAGAAAGAATCTATAATGAAATGTATATCAACAAAGTAATGACATGCGTGCAGAGTCTTGACCATTGTCCAGGAAACAAAAAGTGGGGGACATTTGGCTGACGCTCTTATCCAGAGCGACTTACAGTCATTAGTTACAGGGACAGTTCCCCTAGAGACACTGAGGGTTAAGTGTCTTGCTCAAGGACACAATGGTAGAAAGTTGAGGTTTGCGACTTTGTGGTCATCGGGTTCACAGGCAAGTGGACCGGTATCCATTGCAGCAGTAAACCAATTACCAGAACCATAAAATGAAAAAAAAAAAAAAAATCTAAACTAAAATTAACATGATCAACGTCCACACAATTATTAGATAAAAATAACTGTAACATTCAGAATTAAGTTTATGGCTGATTATGTTCAACCACAGTTCTGTATACTAATAAGTTAAAAGTAGGCTATTCTCACACATTTTTACTGGTTGTTAGCTGAATTGTATTTTCTCAAATGGCCAGTCCGGGGCCTAAAATGGGTTTGGCTGGATCACATTCAAAGCTATTATAAAATACTCATAATATGCAAACCTGTGACAGCTCTCATCCACTGTGTTCTCTGTAGAAGTGTCGGGTCACTAAAACCAGTGTGCTATGAACAGAACACCTGTTGATAACTTTATAAATGAATAATTAATGTGTGTAATTTATCATTTGATTATATATTCCCAGTAAACATAAAAGGTTTAAATGGAACATTTCTATAACTTAGTAATTGAGTTTCTATTGTACAAGTTATTGTTAAATAAGAGTTTTCAACTTGACAAGCTATTCCAAACATCTGTACAGTAGTGTGCTGTAAATCATATCCCAGTATAGCCCAAAAGGCCTGTTTTGCTGAAGTGCAAAGTTTGACTTTCTATGGTGTAAAATAACTGTTTTCTATGAATCCTCCACCCGTTTATCTTTAAACCAGCCGTGTGTCAGAAAGTGACATTGCTGCACTCAGAAACCCTGTGCACAAAACTGAATGCACAAGACAGTATTATCTGTATTTACACAAGGTTAAAAAGTCCATAATGCTCTTCAGGTAAGAGCTGTGTACACACACAGAGAAAGCAGCGCTTAATAGGCTTATCCTGCAGTCAGGAATCTGGTTTGAGTGCCAGTCACATCATGTGCTGTTCATGGTCAGGGCTTTTCCCAGAAAATGCACGTTTTTTACAGAACAGCACCACTGAGCTCTCCTTCACTGTTAGGAATGATAGTATTTGGACAGATGAATATGCTGTAGCAGAATCTTTTTTCTGCACTGTGTGACCAGTAAGTAATTACATGCATAAATGTTTTGAACAGCTGTTTAGCATTGGTTGGAAAAAGCATGTGGTTATGATATTAAAGGAAAAGACCCATGTGCTGGGCATTGGCAGTATATAAGTATCAGGTTATAGTTAAAGCCTGAATAGACTGAAAAGCAGTGTGATGAGACAGTATTTGACACAGGAAAGGGTTACTGAGAACTGCAAGAGTACATTTAGTGAAGAGGAAGAGAGACCATTAGGAATGTGTAAAACGCAGTCAGTGCTGTACCAAAAGCCTATTGAAAACATTATTAGAAAGACAAGCACGTTACCTGTTACAATTATATAATTGATTTGAGTATGTAATTGATAGTCGATTAACCATTATACTCAATAGTTGCACATTCTAAGCCATTCTCTCCTTGCCACAGGTCATTGCCAGGCCAATGTCAAATACATTGAGCAGCTGAAGGAAATGTTTGCCACAACTGTACCCAACCGCATTGCTGCTTTCTTTGGAGAGCCCATTCAGGTTAGCACAGTTTAGGCCCTAACCTCAAACAAAACAGCACATGAATTTTACAGAAAACAAAATAACATTCTCCAACATTCATATTACATTATTATCATGTACTGTATTGACAAAATTGACTTTGTACTTGTTAAGATGTTAAAAATTGACAACAAAGCTACTCATAATAAAATAATAAAATTAAATGTAAGAAGAGGCATTTTGAGGCATACCAGCAGTGGGGGACCATGTTAATAATGCTCTACATAATAATTATGCTCACAGTCAATGGCAAGAATCAGTGCTTTCTTGATTAGACATCTCTCATTCTCGTTATCATCTTTTTTCAGGGCGTCGGGGGAGCTGTCCAGTACCCTAAGAACTATTTAAAAGAGACCTACAAGCTTGTGCGGGAAAAAGGTGGAATCTGCATAGCGGATGAGGTATAAACACACAACAACCAAACCACAGTTGTCACTGTGGCTGGGTCTTTCACTTTCCAGTCAAGCTGAAGACTCTGCAGATGAACACATTCCCTGTAGAACACTGTTCATTTTTCTCTCAGTGTCCTAATCGTACAGTGATGGTCCAGAGAGATTCTGAGGGCTCTTCAATCTTATACTATGCCCAGGCAATTTGGAATGAACACCAGAAATCACTTTGTCTGTCTCTTTTTACTAAGTGGCGCACAGAGGAATGTTATGCTAACAGTGGTCCCCGAACTGATTTAAAAATTAAAATAATCAGATTTTCTTGACTCTGTAGAGAAGTGCCACAAAACAACTGCCATGTATAGTTAAAATGAAGACCCTAATGTGGTTCATCATGTTTTTTTCTAAAATGTTACATTTACAGATATGAATAATAAGCCAATGTCGAACTTATGATCACCTAATTAATGTAGTTTTGTTTATGGTTTTAGTGTGTGTGAATTGAGACAGACTGGTGAGAAAGTGTCCAGATTAATGTGTTTTAACTGATGTTAACTACAATAAATAGTTCACCTCTAAATAATGCAAGACTAATAAAAAAGGGATCAATTTCAGTCACAGCCAGTGCCAGTCTTTGGCCACCATGTTTATTTTGGCATTCTATTCATATCAAACTGCATAGTTTGGAAACCTGCATGTAAACATGTTATCTGTTAGAAGGGCTTTGTTAATGTGTATTTCTTTACTTTACCAGGTCCAGACTGGATTTGGACGCACAGGAAGTCACTTTTGGGGCTTCCAGGGTCATGATGTCATTCCAGACATGGTTACCATGGCAAAAGGCATAGCTAATGGGTACCCAATGGGAGCTGTGGTCACTACAAAAGGTCAGTAGATGTTTAGAATGACAAAGACACATTTTGCCTATGCAATTAACTGTGCTTAATTCATGATTTCAATTATTGGCTTTCTTAATAAACTATAAATCTATGAACATATTGGAGAGCGTTACCCTTTAGTCTAAAATGATATTTTACTTATTGGCTGTTGACTTCGCTAGAACATCGCTGGTGTTAATATTAAAAAGATTAATTTTAGCCATACATACAATCATGATGTCAGAACGATCAGAAAAAAAAATAAAGGGATAAAATGAGTCAAAAACAACCTTAACCTATGAGAGGTTGAAAAATAGCTGTGTAGAGTTACGTGAATGTGCCCAAATGATCAATGTTTTGTTTATGAAATTTCCTAAATTCCCCTAGTGGTAATGCTATACTAAGATTATTCTGCAAAATTGTGTATTTCAGAAATAGCCAGTGCATTTGCAAAGGGTGTCCACTTCAATACATTCGGTGGAAACCCTGTTGCCTGTGCCATTGCCTCCTCTGTGTTGGACGTGAGTATAGACTGTTGTAGATCTTATAACATTCACTGATTTTTTTCTAATGACCAATGCACTGACATATTAAAACTTTTACCATTTCAAAGCTGTAGTGTTTTGTTGTGATAGCACCACTGTTCTGCATTAATAGTGCTTAGCCTATAATGCTTTAGGCTAATAAGGCTAAAGTATCTATTTAAACATACGAAGGAAACATTAGTATGTAGGCCTCTGACCTGATGTGACGAACAAAGTCCACAAATGTACTGTCCAGTTCAGAGTGAGGAACTATTTTCATCTGAAAATCTGAGCCTATGCACTAAACTACACACAATAAAACATAGTATCATTATGAAAATGGTGATTAGCAAAGTATTTAATTCTTATTACTAAATACAAAGTTCTTTATACAAAAGTTATTTCCAAAAAAGTAGTTATTTCTAATGAGGAAATAAATCTGTCTGTGTATGATCCTGTGCATATGCATGTTTCAGACAATTACAGAAGAGAAGATCCAGGAAAACTGTGCTGAAGTGGGAACATACCTGCTGACTGAACTGGCCAAGCTGAGGAATAAATACGAGATTGTTGGGGATGTCCGGGGCAAAGGCCTGCAGATCGGGGTGGAGATGGTTACAGATAAAGTGAGAGAAACCAGTACTTTGTCTTATTTGGATAAACCTGAACTTTCTGCAGTTTTGAAACTTACCACCAGTGTCAAACAGCCACAGTACTATGTTTACAGGTGTTGGTCATATAATTAGAATATCTTCAAAAATTTGATTTATTTCACTAATTTCAGTCAAGAAGTGAAACTTGTATAATGCATACATTCATTCCACACAGACTGATATATTTCAAGTGTTTATTTCTTTTAATTTTAATGATTATAACTGACAACTAATGAAAACCCCAATTCAGTATCTCAGAAAATTAGAATATTACTTAAGAGCAATACAAAGACAGGATTTTTAGAAATCTTGGCCAACTGAAAAGTATGAACATGAAAAGTATGAGCATGTACAGGACTCAATACTTGGCATGGAGTCGATCAGTCTGTGGCACTGCTCAGGTGTTATGAGAGCCCAGGTTGCTCTGATAGTGGCCTTCAGCTTTTCTGCATTGTTGGGTCTGGCATATCACATCTTCCTCTTCACAATACCCCATAGATTTTCTCGGGGTTAAGGTCAGGCGAGTTTACTGGCCAGTTAAGAACAGGGATCCCATGGTCCTTAAACCAGGTACTGGTAGCTTTGGCACTGTGTGCAGGTGCCGAGTCCTGTTAGAAAATGAAATCTGCATCTCCATAAAGTTGGTCAGCAGCAGGAAGAATGAAGCGCTCTAAAACGTCCTGGTATACAGCTGTGTTGACCTTGGACCTCAGAAAACACAGTGGACCAACACCAGCAGATGACATGGCACCCCAAACCATCACTGACTGTGGAAACTTTACACTGGACCTCAAGCAACATGGATTATGTGCCTCTCCTCTCGTCCTCCAGACTCTGGGACCCTGATTTCCAAAGGAAATGCAAAATTTACTTTCATCATAGAACATAACTTTGGACCACTCAGCAGCAGTCCAGTCCTTTTTGTCTTTAGCCCGGGCGAGATGCTTCTGACGCTGTCTGTTGTTCAAGAGTGGCTTGACACAAGGAATGCGACAGCTGAAACCCATGTCTTCCATACGTCTGTGCGTTGTGGTTCTTGAAGCACTGACTCCAGCTGCAGTCCACTCTTTGTGAATCTCCCCCACATTTTTGAATGGGTTTTGTTTCACAATTCTCTCCAGGGTGTGGTTGTCCCTATTGCTTGTACACTTTTTTCTACCACATCTTTTGTAAATGTAAACTAGAACTAATGCATATAAATGTCTCCATTGCAAAAATGAAGGATGTTTACACTAATGTAAAAAATAATTATTTGATCCCCTGCTGAATTTGTAGGTTTGCTGACTTACAAAAAATGAAGAGTCTCTCATTTATGAGGTAGTTTCATTTTTATGGGGAGAGACAGAATATCAAACAAAAATCAAGAAAAAACATGTTACACAAAAGTTATACATTGAGTGAAATAAGTATTTGATACCAAAGCAAAACATGATTTAGTACTATTTGGAAAAACCCTTGTTGGCAAGCACAGCAGTAAGATGTTTCTTGTAGTCACTACATCAGTTGTCAACATCAGCAGCTCAAAGAAGATTAAAAACACAAACTGAATTTGAAATACTGCCTGAAACCTGCAACAGTCTAGCAATTTCCCAGTAGAAATTTCACTGTTATATTTTGGCTCATGTTCTTTAGAGGAGAAGTCAAATCACTTTTCTTCTTTCAATGAATTAGTTTTGCTGTTTAATTGCTTTATCTGTTTTTGGCTAGTGTAATTGTGTTTTGATGAAAAGCAACTGTCTTAATTGCAATATTTAACATGAAACATCAGCGCAATGCTTTCAAAATAGAAGTGGGTGTCTGGAACAAAATGTTATTCAACATAGGTTTTTAGGCAGCATGACAGTTATAATAAACTGTTGTTTTATTTTTTAGCAGCTGGTTACTAGTAAATTGTAGTGTTAGTTTTGGGCCAATCATATTTAAGATTGTCAGCAACCAAGAGAGCCATCTTTCCCAATCCCCCATCTGCTAGACAGCACATTTAGTTTCACGAATGAAAGAAAAACCAAAGGTTTATTCTGAATAAAAGTCTAAAAAGAAACCTACATTTTGGCAGGACATACATTTTGGACTACTAGTAATGCAGGGCGGTATAACATGGTAAAAAGTCAACAGTCTGAGAATTTGGCTGTCACGCAAGTGGTCACAGGATGAGGCTTTCTACAACTGAACCCTTCAGCAACACATTAACTCTAAATTACCCTGGGTAAGTCTCTGTAGTTAATGGAAGTTACTTTGACAAAGCAAAGCCTGAATGACTAAACGCAGTTTGCTGAGATCATGGTTGGTTGATTGAGAGGAATGCTGTTTTGGCAGTCTGAACAGTTAAATATTATGTGGGGAGTGTTTCACCTGATTTGTGACGCTACCTCTGAGGCAGAACAGCAGTCGCGTGTGGGGGGGGGAGTTGTTTTTTTAGGTTTGGTTTCGTGTCCTAACCCTCTGTCACTCTTACTTTTTCCAACAAATCACCACTTCCCTTCAATTAAAATATTGTCAGTCTAAGGTTCAGCATTAAGCTGTACCCATTTTGAGCAGGTATCAAATAACAAAAACTTTCAGAACTGGACCACTGGTTCAGTTCTGAAAAGGTTCAGTTCTGGTTTTCAGAGGTTCAGTTCTGGTTTTCTGATTTGATACTGGTTCGGTAGTAGAAAAACACCCCAATATACACAGTTCAAAAGGGCATTAAAGCTTTTAGACATCAAGCTGAAGCAGGCCTGACACTGACCATATTGTTCCAGGTGAACTGTAATCCCCTCCCTTCAGAGGACATGGCTGAGATTTTTGAAGACACAAAGGATATGGGTGTGCTGATTGGCAAAGGAGGGATTTATGGACAGGTAGGCGATTAAGGTTGATATAAACAAGCTGCCACTTTGCTATCAAATCTGCTTTTCTCTGTCAGCATGTCTCATCGTTTGATCATGTAGATAATTTGATCTGTAAAGGACACAACTTATCATAACCTAAAAAGTTACATTTTCAACTCACAAATGACATCAATTTACTTAAAATTTTGATACCCCTTGATGATGGAATTAAAACATAAGCATTTCCTTACTGAAGTGCACATTGAGGAACTATCATAGCACATCAAACAATAAAGGCAGCTTGGAGTAAATATTGACAAAATTTAGACTTCATAATGGCTACCACCACTGTTTTTAGCTATGCAAGGCAGACACAGGCTTAGTCCTATGCTCAGGATTTTCAGTGCTGAATTTGCAGTCACATTAAAAACACCTCTTCATACCTGGTCACTTTATGCACCTTGAGTCTCTGTATTTTATTCTAACAAACCATATATAAATACAGGTGTAAACATACAAAATACTATCCCCTGTTAATTGCCTGATGTAAGTTTCTTTTCTGAGTTTAATTCTGTATCCCACCTTGGATGAGCCAGTTAGCTCAAATAAAGATCTAGTTTGGTTAATATCTATCTCACCTTGTTTTTCACTGTCCTGCTACAAGAGTGTTTTATTGCACATGGTTCAAGCTGGTGATGACACAGGAGGGTTGTTATTCTTAACATCCCTCTTCTTGTGAACACATACTGTATTGTGAAAAATTGTACTTTCCTGTTGGATAGAATACAAAAATGAGGATCAGGTGACTGATTGTTGTAAATGAGCTGATTTACATATTACCGACCACATAGTAATCAGATTTCAGTCTGGCTTTAGATGGCTTTGACTAAGTGTTATTGCATGTGGTTAAATTATATCAGGACACAATCCAGATACTAGTCACATGATGTGACCAGGTGTGAATAGGATCACAGAGGACATTCCAGATGTAATCCTTTGTTATCTCTCCTCCTTTTTTCCCCATTTTTCAGACTTGTGTCACTTGTAACCTTTTTTCTCTCGCCTTTCCTCTCAGACATTCCGGATAAAGCCGCCCATGTGCATCACAAAAGACGATGCAGACTTCTTCCTGGCCGTGTTTGACCAGGCTGTGCAGAACTACATGGAGAGAAGATGAGAAGACAAGGCGCTGTTCCAAATGAACCCCCTAACAGTCATTTCCAGGACAGTACATTGATAGAAAAATATTGTTCAAGGTTTCCCTTGGATGTATGGCTGCAAAATGTTTTGCCATTTGCAATGTATTGCCATATGTTACTTGGAAAACAAAGCTTAAGTCTTAAGAATGAGCTTAATAAACAGGGTTTTAAAAAACTTGGAATGGAATTAAAGAATGGAATAGAAAAGTACACTACTTTTTCACATGAAA
This sequence comes from Alestes dentex, assembly GCA_037576975.1. NCBI lineage: Eukaryota > Metazoa > Chordata > Actinopteri > Characiformes > Alestidae > Alestes > Alestes dentex. The sequence continues at coordinate 14,234,436 of JBBIGA010000022.1, read as the reverse complement.
AAAACACAAGTATTAGGGTTTTTGTCATTTGTATGTACTTGAAAAGTGTTAACTTGTTCTGATTAGAGTATGCTGTCAATGTGAATTATCTCAAGTTGGGTATACGTTGAGCCACATGAAATGCGTAAAAACACATCATACATATTTGTTTAAATATATTAATAAAAGACAGATTAAAAGTACTTTCAATAATGTAGTAGCCAGTCATGCATGTACCACCTTCACATTGGGATATAAAACAGGATGTAGTCCATCTTTAGCACCCAGATAATATACTAGAGCTGCTCAAATGTTAGTATGAAATAGCACACATTGTCATTTCTTTGTTTATATTAGGCTATTTGCAAAATGCTAAGGTTCTTCAAAAATAATCTAAATGTTAAGTGACTGCTATGTTACAACTTTAGATTTTGTACTAATCTAGGATTGCTACAATCACATATTGCACTGTTAAAAATTGTGTATAGTTTTGATTGGTGAAAAAATAACGTAAGAATGCTTTGTAATGTACGAATGTTGTGTAGTGTACAAACAGTGTATAGGATAAAAATAGTGTTTGATGCAAGAATGGTGTTAAGTGTAAATGGTGTATGCAACAAAAAATCAGTATCTGACAAATTATTACAAGAATCTGAAGAACAGCAAGAACAGCAGGAAAAATTTATTCTCCACTTCTCCTACACACAAAGAGAAGAATGAAATACATATCCCACACCTTATTCATACCAGAGAGCTCTCACAGAGAGAACCTTTTCAACCATTAAGTTTGTAATATATGGAGCTAATTTTCTTCTCAATATCTGATAATTCCTAAAAAAAAAAAAAAAATAGTCATAGTAGCTTCAGCTGTGATAGCCACAGAGGATGAAGAAACGGCATATGCATGCGCAAGCACACACACACACACACACACACACACACACATACACACAAACACACACACACACACACACACACACACACACACACACACACACACACACACACACACACACTTTTGAATGTCCAGATACAGAAGCTTTAACAGCACTGACTGACAATTTTTGCATTTAAAACCCCTCCAGTGCCTCAGATTTGACTAATTATAATAATACTAATATTAATAATCTAACAAGTACTGGTCTTTGTTGTGATCATCTGTTCTTCCTCTTCTCTTTTTTGCTTTTTGCTGTGTTTGTAGTCATGCTGGATTGCAGGGCGGTGGCATGGCCTGTGGTCTTCAGGTGGTCAAAAAGCTTGTTTCTGGAACTAAATTCATACTGGCAAGTCACACATCGCAGGTTCAGCTCCTTCTGTGCACAAATGAGTGAAAAGCATCGCTGTTATAATAAAACCTCAATTTGTACAATTACTTTCATGCTTGTTTAACACAATTTAAAAACACCAGTACACATTATTTAAATATTAACAGATGTTTAGAACATGAAATACCAGGTTTTTCCAAATGCTCTCCCAAATAGAGCTGTAATTGGGCCTTAACAGTTAGGCACGACAAGGCCCGAACCTGACAGAATTTGTCCAGAGCCCAACAAGAACATTTTGATTGACAGCTTTTTAAAAGCCTGAACCCGTTTTCAGCCCGACGTTACTCAAATGTGCGCACGCACACAGCTCTTATGCCTTTTGTCAAGAATGAGTCATTGATACATTTTTTACATAATTTATTAATGGCTAACGTAAGCTATAGGTCACTTGGAAGTTGGCACAAAGAAATAAAATAAGTCCTCTGTAAATACTGTAACATCTCAGTTCTCTAAATAGGCCTAGGCATACACTTAGCCAATTAGGTCAACGCGGCAATAAAAATGAGTCTTTAACAAATGAAATTAAGATAAATTCTAAATTAAGATGGGTATTTGGCAATAACGAAATTAATATAAAGGCTCGGCGGGATTTGCTTCGCCACTTCTCTCCACAATCCAGCCTCAACGCGACGGTAAGCTGAAATGTAATAAAAGAACAATGCCAACATTAGCCTACATACGCTGTCAACATTATGCATTTAAGACTTAGTTATAATTTAGTTATAATTTGAAAAACCTTTTTTTATGTGGGTTTTGTAGTGTTTTTCATGCTGATTTCAAATCTGTGTTTAGGTTATCCCTAGCACATACAGTTTTTGTGATGAAGCTAGTTATATTTTGCATGATAGTGGTATAATTAACATATAATCATATTATAAGCGTTTTTGAAGAAACAGTGGTAGCTGACTGACACTGATTATTATATCTATGCCACAGTGTGCACTTATCTGACTTTGCACTGAAAATATTGAAACAGTTACTTGATTGGTGCCTGCAGTTTAATAAAAACCGCATGCAAGTCTATTGCAAACTAAAATTTATTCATAATTTAAAAAGTTGATGTGACTGAAAAAAAAACTGAAAGCAGACCTGAAATCAGCATGAAAAACTGGTTTAGAAAAGTGTGTTGTGGTTTGTGATGATTACAAAATTTTTTTTTTTGTAGACCCGTGTTATTGAATCCAGCGGTCCTGCGCTCAATGATGGTGCGTCCAGCAGCACTGAACACCTTTTCACTGCTGCTGCTGCTAGTGGTCGGGGTGCAACCAAAACGTAATCGCCAGAGTCTAGCCTCCGTTTCACCTCCTCAGCATCCATTTTCACATCTTTCTCGCCCTAATCGAAACGCATCACCTGACCGCTCATTTACCGCGCAAGCCCAAGCCCAAGCCCGGCCTGAGCCCATGTAAAATACACTGACGGGTCCTGTTGGGTTCGGGCAAAGATCTTCAGCTCTGCTCCCAAATGCAATCAATCAGCTTGCAATCAATCAGCTAAGTCATGTTTGTTGTCCAAAGTTTGCTTATTTAGTTTAACAGTGGACCTAATTTAGCTTTAAAGTAATGAAGCCCAAGAACTGTGCAAACTGCATCCCTACATAATAACCATATGCACCTTTGTGCTTACTCTGTAGCTCTAATGCATGCAAATACACAAAACACATACTACATACCTCTTGGCCTATTTCTCCCCCTCCTTGAGCTTTGAAGTTCTTTTTAGAGTCTTTTCCCCCTTTTTGGTTTTTTGTCCTTCCAGAGCTAAGAAAGTGAGAGAACAATGCAAAGGTGAGACAGGGACAGTGATTAAGTGTGACACTTAATCTGAAGGGGGGTGAGGGACACACTTTTTGTTGGGTTCAGGACCATCCTTTTTCATTTCTTCTATGTTGTCCTCAAAGGCTGAAAAGTCCTTATTACTACCTTCTTGGGCTGGAGGAGTGACTCCTTCACCGGAGTCTGGGACTGGACTCACAGCCTTCGGCTCTTCTGCAACATTCTGGGGAGTATTATGAAGGTGAAATTAGCAAGGATTACAAAGAGTGTGAATTGCTGATGATTCAAAATGATTAAAAATTATCATCATAAAATCTCACATTGCAATCAATTTAATTATTTTGCTTCGGAATTACTTAAAAAAAAAAAAAGGTACACAAAGGTGGCTTGAAGAAAGGTGGCTAGAGGAAATATTTACTCAGAAGTGAAATAGAGTAACCGCCCGCTTATATGCGGTTCAGCAGTTGCGACTTCAGTCCATCGCTGTTTTTCTGAGAGCCAAACTAATAATTGTTCACTGAAATCCTGCGCTATCACAGAAACGGCAGATATCCTCCGCATATTTTTTTTGCTTTAGTGACGTCCAGGCCTACGCCACACCCCTCGTCCTCGTATATGTTTGACCGCGGCTTAGCAACCCAGCACAAGGATGAGGGGGCGTGGCTGACAAGGCCCAGGTGTCACAGCTTTTTTCGTGGCAATATATAATTTTTCATGCATTAGAGAGCTAAATTATTATAATGAATAATATTATAATATTACTTTACAAATATTAACGTAAATTCAGCTACATTTCCATATAAAAAACTGTTTTGATACTGTCCAGAGAACACAAAGAAAGCGTGTCTTGGGATGGTGAATTACCGCTTTACTCAAGAGGCGGGAGGTTTAAAGGTAGCCAATCTGAAAACGTTATTCATTTCTCCTTGCTGCTGATTGGTTACTGCTCTTTGACGCATCCCTCGCAGCTGCAGTCCAGAATTTCCCCCGTGGAGCATCTCGAGTGTTCTCGTGTTTTTCGTTTTGTTCTTCTTAAAGCCATGTATTTTATTTTTTTTTTTACTGTAAATGAATTTATTTCTGGATTTACCTGCTTGTACCAAAGAAAACGCACGTGCATGAATTACAGTGCAGTCTATACAGGGGTAACATCAGTATTTTACATTCTAGCACTGCAGGAGTTCAGTGTACACTGTACAGTACAAATACAGGTTTACCTTTACCTTTTCTTTGTGGGTAATGAGTTTAAAATGAAATTTAAGTGTTTTGGGAGTATATTTAGGGGCACATTTAGGGAATTTTTTTTCACATCACAACAATGCGGTTTTTCACTATACGTGGGGGCTTGGAATGGGGGTTTACTGTATACGCGTTTTTAAAGGATTTTTGCTTTTCTACTTTTAATAGCCTGAGGGGTTCACTTTGACCAAAAAAAATATACAGCCTAAAAAACGCACTTACATATATGTTTTTCTGCTGTCGCTTTTTCTTCTTCTGTTTTTTGGATAACCTGCAATTGCAACACAATGTTTCAATGAGCTGATTTGTAATGAAAAACAGATGAACATCATCAAGAAAATACACGTTTATATCCTTTGAACGTACACCAAATGCTTCAGTTTCAAAAGATCATGGAATTTGCTGTTCTTCTTGAATTTGTTGAGTGTCAGGAGAGAAGTGGAAAAGAAATTTTCTAATAAAAAACACAAGTGCACATTCTTCAGCTTCAGCTGATTCACTCACCCTAATTTGAGCGGACACAAATTTTGCAAAAAATTAATACAATTCAAACTTGTTTCGTATCATACAGGACAACATATAATTGCAATTATATATGCATATTTACATTCAGTACTGTCTGTGAACTGGACAGTGCTGAAATGATCCTCATGTTCAATACAAGTCTATAAATCTACCACAATATACAGTACCAGTTAGCCTATTGAAAATAGAGGCCATCTCTTTGAAGGCCAATCTTCATTTTGCAATAGAGATGCACAGTTCAGTCTTTATCACCGCAATAAAGGACTTTGCTAAACTGATCTTGCAAAAGGCTAGAATATGTAAAATGACCCTTTAATAAACCAGAAACAGTCACTGTGGGCTGTGAGCGCTATGAAAAACACACATTCAGTGCAAAATGTAGCAAATGCAAAATGTAGCAATATATTCACAATATGCTATTTTATTCATAATGGGCAGCTCTTCTGTATAATGATCCTGCTTAGTGGGGCCTTGGTGCATGGCTCACTTCTGTCTAGACGCATCGTCCCTCTCTGCCTCTTCATCTTCCTCCTCAGCCTCGTCTTCATCTCCATCTCTGTCTTCTGTAACCAGACTCAGAGACTCGTCTTCCTCCTCCAGCTGTTGCCGGAGCAACACCACCATCTCCCTGTGCTTCTTAGACTTCTCGTGGTTTTTCATGCTGAGGAGAAAAGAAGCCACCATGGTGCTTAAGTGTTCACTTTTAAGAAAAATGGGCACATACTGTGCACATACTGTTATTTCCAAAATACTTAATACAAAATTGTTTAATACAAATAGCTAAATACTTGTTTAATACAAAAAATTAAATAAAACTTAAACAAAAATACATGGGGGGGAGAGAGAGGGGGAGGGAGGGAGGGAGAGAGGGAGTGAGGGAGGGATTTCTATAATCAGAAAGTGGAGAAAAAGTACTGTAGCTGGCTAAACATCTTTTACTCACTTTATTGTCATTTAGAACAGCTGGATAAGCACAAAGACAAGCTGGGCTGAGCTGGTATCAAACAAAAGGGGAGAAAAGGAAGTATCGATAGATACAGAGAGAGATAGAGTTTGTGTTTGCATGTTTGCCTCAGACTGTGTGTTTGTTATTAGCCTCAGACTGAAAATCCTGATCTAGCATCAGTTCTCTGCTCCAGTTTTACAGATGCACGAGAAAAAGACTGAACTTACCTTTATCATCCTCCTTAGACAATTGATACATATTATGAATAAATGAATATTGCGTCCGTGTGTGTGTAGGTACTCACGCTTTGTCAGATTTGAATGATTTGTCACAGGCAGGGCAGTAAAGGTCATCATAAAACTCATCTATGTCATTAGCTCCATCCATAGCATCTGGTATAAAACAAAGCATTCATACCTGTTAACATTATGACCGAGCCAATGTACCCATTGTTCCATGATTCCATGATTTTTGTTTACATTTATTAGTGAACAATATTGATCTGATAATCTGGAACACTCAACAGCATTGTGGTTAACATAACACATGTAAAAGGCACTCAAAGCTAAACTTTAGCACAATGATCATGATACAAAAAAAACTTCAGGCAAAGAGAGCTCATAAAAAAGAAGAGCTAAAAAAGTCTATAAATCCTACACTTCGAGTTCAAGAAAAAACTGAATCCTATCAGTCATTAAAACAGTTTAACTAAATGTTTTCTTATTATTGTTATAATTCAACTTGAAGATTATATTATTAATAGTGTCACATGATAAAAAGTAATTTAATTAATAACAAGCTCTCTAATTAATTTCAATTGCACATTTTTGCTCTAAAAGTATGGCATGTGAGTGAATGAATAATCAGCATTGCAGACAAACTGTTTTTGCACTGTTCATGTGCAATAATGGTCACAGCAATCAAAAATATTTAATATGCTGAGGGAAAAAAAATAATCAAAAATGCTTCAGCGAGAACAATGATAGAACGAAGTCCATCTATAAGGTGCAGTTTGAGACAATGTACATACATGCACGGGTGTCAGGCATTTTCATGTGGGGGTGCACTGAACTTGGCATCTCACGTGTTTCACTCATACAAATTGTTGAATGGATAAGTGGGGGAGGGGCATGTTACAGATATAATATATAATAGTTTCAGTGTTCTGACAATTTAGGCTGCCTTGTCAAAAAATGCCACCATAACACAAACTGACAGCAGAGTCTATCAATTCATGCTACTCTATCAAAAAATGCTACCTTTAAGTTTATACAGTTTATACAATAAAAAAATATATTTTATTTACATGAGAAGAGCCTAGACAGATAAATAGATCTTTAGAGATGAATAGAGCCAGTTTATACAGTCAGGTTCTAACACTGAGAAATGCTACTGTGAAGTAGGGCTACTTTAAATCGTGCCATGCTTATAGCTTATGGTGATGTCTGGACAGTGCTGATGTTTCCTAGCTTCATAGGAAATCATAATTAGAAAACCTTGATCCTATAAGAAATTGCTTATGTAATGACTGCAAAGACACAGACCCCAGAGTAACGACATACACCCATATGCCCTTGAACTGTGCACCGAAGACAGTATGTACAAGCAAAGAAGAACATGTACAACTCAAAAGTAACAATTAGAAGAGCTTTTAAGATATTAATCACTGTAAACCAGTGACCCGAACACAAAATAGCACAGATAAACCAGTGTCTAACGCAAGGTAGCACAGACAAACCAGTTTCCCTAATGCTAGGTAGCACAGATTTATAGGCATGGCACAGAATCCCAAGACTGTGAAACTGCACATGCGCAAAAGGGCACGGCAGCTCATCTTGATGGGTAGCATGTTTCGACAGAACACCAGACTGGGTGAAAGTGTGATAAATCAGCATTAATTTTTTTAACCAGTTTTTTCTTGTTATTAATTGAGTGAAATTAATGTGTTAATTCGACATCCCTAATTATTAATAATTGTTATTAATGATGTGTGGGGCATATTGGGAGTCATTAGCATATCCATTTTAGCTTCAAGTTTGCTTAATTAAACATCTGAATTTTTGCACAAATGTGTTTGTATGTGGTAACCACAGGCCTGGTCAGTGTTTATGTGTGTGTGTGTGTGTGTGTGTGTGTGTGTGTGTGTGTGTATTTATGTTTTAACATATCATGCTGACCCCGTGCTGTCATGTCCACCTGTTGTTTGTGTGGCATCTCAACTGAAGCATTTCCCAGACTGCTGAACTACAGAATTCTAAAGCAGAAAATATCCTTGTACATGGAAATTCACACAATACCTAGAATAATGAGCCTCTTCCAAAAACCTCACTACATTGTCAAAAACAAGGTGGAGATTCAGCTGAACTGATTCTGGAGTGTGGAACTGATTATTAATTAATACATAGTATGTTTCAATTATGTTGGTTTATCTCAGAAAATCAAAAATGCAATCATCACTAATACAAGTTAATTGCGATATTGGGTCAAATAATTTTTTTCCATGTCTGCTCAGAAACATTTTCACAACAAAATTAATTTTGTGATCACCTTTGACTTTTCTTCATGTGCTAATGGGCTCATAAGGATTTCAAATATTTTTATTATTTTCTGAATGAAAACATTAGACAAATATTAAGAGGTTATTTTTCAGAAGCCTTTTCATTCAGATTAAATTATTTTGGAGGACATTGCATGTTCAAATTAGCAAAACATGTAACGTGTTCAAATGATTAAATTAGACGAGGCTAGACACAGATTAGGACTAGACGTCCTGCTGGTTACCTGTTTTACCCTCATTCATCCCAAACAAACAAAACCCAGAGGCCTAATCAAAAACAAAACAGATCTGATGCACAAAACGGGAAAACTAAAAAATAGCCTCCAGACATCCAACAAACCCTGCCAGCATAAGTTTTGTTAAAAACATTAACAGGCATTCTTTGGGTGTTCAGTTTTAGGGGTGTATTTTGTGTTTTTCTCTTTTTGTTTTTGTTTTTGATTTTGTTGTTTTGATATAAACAGAGTTTGGAGATAGGGGTTAAAGGTCCCGATTGAGGGCTCACCCCCACCCTTTTCCCAACAGCTGGTGTGTGGAAGAGCATCATTTTAACACAACATATTTGTATAATAAATTTTTGCATTACACATTAAAATTTAGAGATTGGAGAACTCGGTCCTACTATAAAATAGAAAAGTATCTTTAGATTTTGACAACTAGTAATTGCTTAAACTTGCAAACTATTAATGCACAATTTTTGTAATACAAGGAGTAAAAAACCTCAGTCAGCATGAGAATGGAAAGTTATGACTTAGAATGGTCATTTAAACATCTCCTACACTTAATCAGCATGTGATTGCAGTTATGTATGTCCCAATTACTAAAAGAAGCCCAATAACAACAACAAATAACTGATAAGCAGTGAATAGATGCACCAGTTTGCCTGCCTAATTGCCACACAATGTTTTTATAGTTTTCTAAATAAAGTCTTCTTCTTTCCAGCTTCCTAGTTTCACTTTTTTCTAATAAAAAAATGTTGGAATCGTTTAAATTCTATAAATTGTTCATTTTTATTCTTTGGCCTTTTATAAAAATCTGAGTACTCTCTAAACTGTCATGACTAACAGTAGATAAATTAATTACTTTAATTTAATCGATAATGACTATTAAAAATTACTCCAGTTTGGCAGCAATACAATTTTGCAGAAACTCATACAAGTTTGCTGGCTGCAGTAAACACATTTATGCCATCATTACACTCTGTGTGTGTGTATGGAGATACATGGTCAGTTTTGCCTCGTAAATGTTTGTGTTTGTATAGCTTACACTGACCACATCTGTCCGTCTGTTTGTGTATGGTCTCAACTAGAACACTCAATTTTCCATGATTCTGTTTCACCAAAATGTTTCGTGGAAATATGGCTGCTCTAAGGAATTCAAAGTCCCTTAAATATTACCCCAAAATAACATTTTTGTGATGTGTTAAACAGTGTTTTTCTTTCACCCTCCTGAGTACATCTTGTTTTGGACATGGACATTTTAGAGTCTAATTGTATTATGAACATCCAGTATCTTTTAATATGTCTACAATTAGAGTTACACCTTAAATTTTGCCAATAAAGTGTAACTATTATAGCAGCTGCAACTGAGAACCCAGTGGTACTGATGTATGTCGCTGTATTGGGACACAATACTTTTGTGTTGAGTGCTCTGCGCTCTCACAAGCCTAAAAAAGGCCTGGATGTCACAGCTTTTTTCATGGCAATATATAAATTTTCAGACATTTAAGTAGTAAATATAATGAATTAGTAAATATAATTAACAAATTTTGTAACATAAATATTAACATAAATTCAGCCACATTTCCATGTAAAAAAATAACTATACATTTTTTTTGGTACTGTGGAGAGAACCGCAAGGAAAGCACGTCTTGGGATGGTGAAATACCGCTGTGCCCAGAGGTGGGAGGTTTGAAAGTAGCCAATCCGAGAACGTTACTTATTTCTCCCTGCTGCTGCCCTTTGACTCAGCAGCAGTCCAGAATCTCCTCCGTGGTGCGTCTCGAGTGTTCGCGTGTTTTTCGTTTTGTTTTTCTTAAAGCCCTGTATTTCTATTACTGTAAATTAAATGAATGTATTACTGTATTTGCCTGCTTATACCAAAGAAAAGGCCTGTACACTATAGTTTGTACAGGGGTAACATCTGTCTTTTACATTCTAGCACTGCAGGAGTTCAGTGTAAACTGTATAGCCTGAATACGGGTTTACCATTACATTTTCTTTCAGGGTAAGCTGAGTTTAAAATGAAATTAAAGTGTTTTAGGAGCATATTTGTGGTCATATTTAGGGTTTACATTGTAAAAAAATAGGCATTTTTTTACCACATCACAACAACACAATTTATCACTATACGCGTGTGCTCTAGGAACGTAACCCGATTACTATATTTATCATACATCACACACACACACACACACACACACACACACACATTTTACTACAAGTTTTTAAATACTCAATACATAACATAAAAATCAAATACATTTTTCTTCTAATTGTTTTATAATTCATTTACATTTTGCATTAACATATTCTGTACTGCATTTCAATATTTTGTGTTCGTTGAATGAGCTATGAGTGAGAAATACTTGAACCAAGTGTGAGAAGGCTTGTTCATGACACTATAATCATAGGGGACCCAGAAGGGTTCTCTCTTTCTGAGTGTGTGTGTGTGTGTGTGTGTGTGTATGTGCGTGTGTACTCACCTCCCCCACCTGCGTCCACTCTGTCCTGGGTGTCGTCAAGCTCCTCTTCAGCGTCTGAAGCGTCTCCAAACTGCTGTCCATACTGAGCCTCCATCTGCTGCAGCTCTTTCTCCAGTTCAGACATGGCCACCCAGCTCTGCTCCTTATAATCCTCTGCCAGTCTGAGGACCAGAACACATAGCAAAGTACAATACGGATCTACATCAGAACATTAATCCTGGCACAGTGTATTAATCAAGGTCAGGATTAGAACTGAAAACAAAATATAAAGTGTGCCATGGCTTTTGCACAGGTCACATATGCTGCTGTGTGTACTGTTTATTTCAAGAAATAAACAGTAATTGTGCATTAAATTGTGCAGAAATGTCATTGTACAAAGTATGAACTTAAATTAGCTCAGAAATGCAACTTTTGTCACATTGCTTGGGGCAAATAATCTTTTGCATACAACTGTACCACTGTCTGAACTACCAAGCAATCATTACATGACTGACAGCTGTAGTAATGTGGCAAGCAAGAGACAGCGGGCAGTGCACCCTAGTGAGCAAGTTGAGTACTACAATAATAAAAACATGTGAGGACTACAATTTAACAGAAACTAAAGACATAAAGATCCACAAAATGGACAAAGGTATTAGGACATACCTCTTAATTACTGAATTCAGGTGCCCCCTTACTTCAAGTGAAAGGCAATCTTAATGCTTCGACATACCAACATTTTGGACAATGCCATCCTTCCAACTTTGGGAACAGAGTTTGGGGAAGGACCTTTTCTATTCCAGCATGACTGTGCCCCAGTGCACAAAACAAGCTCCATAAACACACGGTTGCATGAGTTCGATGTGAAAGAACGTGACTGGCTCGCACAGAGCCCTGACTTCAACCCCATCCAACACCTTTGGGATGAACTGGAACTGAGAATGCGAGCCAGACCTTTTCATTCAACATCAGTGCCTGACTTCATAAATGCTCTACAGCAAAGGTCCCCAACCACCGGGCCACGGACCGATATCGGTCTGTGGGTCATTTGGTACCGGGCCAGACAGATAGACAGAATAAAAATATTTTATTGATTATCAGAGGCTGAAAGATCTTTTATTTTGGGAAAAAAAAGCTAGTCTCACACCACACAGCACATCAAAAATTTAGCCCACTAGTTAGCAAAAATTAGTAAAATACAAACACACTTTGTTATTAGTTGTATCTATACCGGTCCGTGAAAATACTGTTTTACATGAAACTGGTCCGTGGTGCAAAGAGAGTTGGGGGCTGCTGCTTTACAGAACGAATGGGCACAAATTCCCACAGAAACTCCAAAATCTTGTGTAAAGACTTCCAAGAAGGGTGGGAGTTGTTATAACTAAGAAGAGTGTAATAGCATATATGTATTTAAATGCAATGTCATTAGAATCCCTGTTGGTGTAATGGTCAGGCATCCCAATACTTTGGTGTAAATACAATTTCCTGTTGTGTGTCTTATAACCATAGAAGGTTTTGTGATATTATCTAAATCATTTCATTTGACAATACTCAACTTTACCACTAGTGTTTAAATCAGTAAGTAAGTATATATGTATCTTATAAACACAGATTACTATTACTAGTCCTAAACAAAGAAGCAAATACACATTTCAGGTCTGTACCCTATAACTGAGGTTAATCAAGCAATACAATATCAGCTGAGTGATTTTAAAAAACCAATAAGGGTTAAAAACAGAAAAACTTACTTGGCCTGCGCTAGCTTCTGTTTCCGCCTCAACTCCTCCACCTTTTTGGCTTTTTCTGCATTCTGCTCCTCCACCAGCTTTTTGTGGGCCTGCACACGTTTATCACGTTTGCGCACAAAGGCCACTAGCTGGCGCACAAGCTCACTGCGCTCTTTCCTGGCCTTCTCGCGCGTCTTCTTGTTTTCCTTTTCCATGGCTCTCTTCTCCCAGCGGTTTGAGGCCTGCCGGGTATCATACTCTTCCTTCCACGCAAAAGTTTTCCTCGTGCAAAAACTCTGCCAGCAGCCATAAAACAGGTGCACAACCTAAAACAGATCATTTTGACAATTAACAGCGTGTGATGTAAATGTGTGTAACAGAGGGGAGAGAGGCCCTGATGATCTTCTCAACTGTCCTCTCCATCCTCTATAGGGTTCTGCGATCCAAAATACCAAGTTCCCATACCAAGCTGTGATGCAGCTGCAGAGAATACTCTCTACAGTTCCAATGTAGAATGCGGTGAGGATTTGCACTCCCCTCAGTCACCACAAGTTGTGGGGTGTGGGGTCAACAGCAATGCAATGCTCATGGATTTGTGGATGCAGTATGTGATGTAAATGTCCATAACAGAGGGATAAGAGATGCTTTTTAAAAAAGTGTTAAGATGCCCCTTAAAATAATGGAATTTTGCTATTTTAAGGTGCGCTCACTGCTGACATGATCAATAAAACACACATCTCTCCAAAGTGATGGAGCTTCATCCAGTATCTTTGAGATGAGTTGGAGTGGTGTTTCTGGTCCAGAAATTATTATTCATTTCACCTGACACACACTCTCACTCTCATTTAGACTCGGACTCAACTCCTGACCTTGCTAATGCTAATTACATTCTCAATCAATATATATTCTTTGTGAAGATATTAATTTTCTAACACTTCTTGTGTTGCTATGAGTTTTGCAAAACAAATCAGAAGAAAACAAAGAATCAAATTGTCTTACATAAAATACATAAACAAAAAGAGACAAAAGAAATTAAGGCATTCTGTTCTACAAATGAAAAATTATGATTTATTACCTTATCATAGTCACTCTCAGAGTCTCCGAATGTGGGGAAGTCCTCACACACTTCCTTCTCCTCTTTACTGTGTTCCAATTCTTCCTTTGCTATGGACTCAAACAGGTTTCTGTACACTGTGTAGAAGCCCTACACAGAAAAAGAGAACAGTGGAAAAGAAAATGAAAGAGATTACACTAGAGACACAACAAAGACATAAGGAAAGGGCATAGTTCAATTAAGGCCAAAACTTGTCCAGTGTTTAAAGTTTGCCTCGCACTGAAGCTACGAGGCTAGTGTACCTAACAAGTAATGAAAGCCTGTACTGAACCAGTTGGCCTTGATCAAACTGCCTCCCTGCATCATCATACATTCCTCAGACTGTAAAGTGGTGATGGACAAAAAAGGCACAAAAGTACAGTCACAGGTAAGGCTTCAAGAAAGCTTTAACTGTTTTTAGCTATGTGGCATACTTTTGTCCACGTTTTTAAATAACAGTAGGTCATACAGTGTCCACATAAGCAAGTCTATTAGAGATTATTTAACTCAACATGGTTTGAGATGAGTTCGTGATAATTTCAGCATGCAGTTTGTAAAACACTAAACCGGTAGCTATAAGCTTCCTTTACTTGTTAGATACATTTATTCCAGCTGATACAAAGTAAACCTCACACATTGAAGAGGATCAACAGCATTTTGAATAAGGGGGTTGGGGAACTCTAGAAAATTTTGTTTCTTCGCAAAGTATTCCTTTAAAGCTATTACGACACATTAACATTTTCATTTATTTAAAAACTTAAGCCTTACCTGAAGTGTATTTATGAACATCTGCTGATGTCTAACAGCCGAGTACAGCAATTGATTTTACTTTTTATCCATGATCACATACTTTTTTAAACCGGTTTGATTTCCAAGCCTTGCAGACTTCAGCAATGTGCCTCATTAAATACACCTGATTCAACTCATCAGATAATTAGTGAGAATGTCAGGAATTTTGAGTGCTGTACAAGAGAAAACCCTAAACTCTGCAGTGCTGTGGTCCTAAAGGAAACCAGTTTGACATGCCTTCCATGGAAACAACTGATAACTCTTAATCAACATTAAACACATCTACAGTAGTGCTATATAGTTAAAAATTCTTGCCATAACTAGCCACTTGTCAAATTGTCAAGTGCCACGTTTCTTAGTAAAAGCTTCTATTAGTTAAAACCTTTCTGGCTGTGATCCTTAACCTGCTAAAGTTAGCAGGACTCGATAAACAGCCAGCGACCCCCTCAGTTAATCTATAAATAAATAAACATAAAACATATGAACCAGCATCACCAACAGAAACATCAAAAGAAGCTTCATTCAGTAGCTGATTTACTTATGAATACTATCATACAGATGGCAAAATGTAGTCTTAGACCTTGTATTTATAACATCGAAATTGTCCACTTTACTATCTCTTCCTTAAAGTTCCCATCTGAAAAGCAAAGTATTCTGGATATTATTGATCGTATTGATTCATTCTGGCTATTAATTTTGATGTTTTCTTAGTCATAATAAAGTCATCCATAGTTTTGCTTATTTTTCTGGATACGTCTTCAACCACTCCTTTTTTCAACAGCAGCACAGGGCTTGCATTACAGTAAAACCCTGACATTCGCAGGGGATACATTCCAAGAGCACCCACAAATAGTGAAAAACCCGAATTTGTGATGTGGTTAAAAACAAAATGCTGATTTTATGGTGTGAACTTTAAATATGCCCCCAAAACACTTTAATTTCATTTTAAACTTAAAGCTTAATACATTAGCCTCAAAGAAAATGTAAAGGTAAACCTATTCGTACTGTACAGTGTACACTATACTGCTGTCTGCCGCAGTGCTAAAATGTAAAATACCGATGTTGCCCCTATATATACTGTACTGTAATTCATGCACGTGCGTTTTTAGTATCCGCTGTCATTTTCTTTGATATAAGCAGAGTAAATACAGTAATAAATTAATTTAACTTACAGTAATAAAAATACAGGGCATTAAGAAGAACAAAACAAAAAACATGAGAACAGAGAACACTCAAAATAGTTTCACGGGGAAAATGATGGACTCCAGCTGCCAGAGATGTGTCACAGGGCAGCAAGGAGAAATCAATAATGTTCTCAGATTGGCTACTTTCAAACCTACTTCCTGAGTACAGGGATACTTCGCCTTCCCAAGACGCGCTTTCTTTGTGTTCTCTCGACAATACCAAAAAATGTATACAGTTATATTTTATATGGAAATTTAGCTGAATTTGTTAATATTTATGTTTCAAAATTAGTAAATGATATTTTTCTTAATAATTTAGCACTAAAATGCATGAAAAATTATATATTGCCATGAAAAAAGCTGTGACGTCCAGGCCTCGTCCGCCACGCCCTCTTATCCTTGAGCTGGGTTGTTATTATTTGGGCGCGGCGCATAGCAAGGCAATCAGACGCACTTGAACAGAATGAGCTACTGCTAATCAGCGTCTGATTGCCTTGCTAGGTGCCAAATATAAACAACCCAGCACAAGGGGGTGTGGGGGATGAGGCCCAGACCTCACAAAAGCAAAAAAAATAGACGATATCTGCGATTTCTGCAAATTTGTTAGTTTGGTTCTAAGAAAAAATGCTGAACCGAGAATAGGCGGGGGTTACTGTATTTGAATTTTATTTTTCTACATTTACCAGTGCACTGTGTGGTTTTGTATTATTGGAAATCTCTCTTTCTACAGTTTCCCCCACTTTGCTCTCACCTCCTCATCATCTCCATAACCTGAGTAGCAAGTAACAGTAAAGTACTGCAGAAGATCAATACTGTCATCCTTGTACTCTCCACAGACTCCACCCTTCAGCAGCGCCTCTCGGTGGTTATTGTACCTAAAGCAGGAAAAGAGGTCACATTACACCATGTTTACAGGACCAATCAGTAACATGACGATGTAAAAAAAAAAAAAACACTTTAAAAGACACAAAGCAAAACTTGCTCAGGAAAGAAATAGCTGTGTGCCACACAATTCAAATCAGCTTTCAGCTTTAATTTGAGGGTATTTACATACAAATCAGGTGAACGGCATAGGAATTACAACAGTTTGTATATGTGCCTCCAATTTTTTGAGGGACCAAAAGTAATGGGACAATTGGCTGCTTAGCTGTTCTAAGGTGTGATATTCCCTCATTATCTTATTTACAAGAAGCAGATAAATGGTCTAGAGTTCGTTTCAAGTATGCTATTTGCATTTGGAATCTGTTGCTGTCAACTCTCAATATGAGATCCAAAGAGCTGTCACTATCAGTGAAGCAAGCCATTATTAGGCTGAAAAATAAAAACAACCCATCAGAGAGATAGCAAAAACATTAGCTGTGGCCAAATCAACTGTTTGGAACATTCTTAAAAAAAAAAAAAAAGTTTAAAATGCTTAGCAACACCAAAAGACTCAGAAGTCCACGGAAAACAACTGTGGTGGATGACCAAAGAATTCTTTCCTTGGTGAAGAAAAACCCCTTCACAACAGTTTCATTTTAAATCCATTGTGGTGGTGTATAGAGCCATAAAAGATTAGAATTGTGTTTATGTCCCAATATTTATGGACCTGACTGTATACTTAAATCAACGTCCGCTATTCGACCAAGTTACTGCCAGTTGAGTGCACCTAAACAACTCCTGTCAAAGAAATGTCAGAGGTTAAGGCAAAAGTAAGGAAGACATGAAGATAAGAGTAAGGTTTTTTTTTTTTAAACTTACGTATCAAATAAACTAGTTAATCAGCCATTTATCTCTGTGGACGCACATGGTTCAAACAATTGAGTCAGTTTCCCCCATACCAAGTGTCTTTAAGCAGAATTTTGCCATTTTCCTGTGTTAGTTTTCCCTTAAAGAAATAGTTCAGCAAAAGTCTTACCTATATCTTATCTACCCTACATGCAATCAATTAGTTGAGAGTAGGGGGGGGGGGAAGAGTGCCCAAGCCGTGGCACGCAAATGGCAAGCATGTAGGAGTTCAAACATCACTTTCAGACTGTTTTAAACCATTTTTAGTTGTAGAAAACAGATTTTACTGATATGCTCTAAGGGTTAAACTAAGTGATCAATAACTATAACTATAAACTCTAACTGTGAAAAATGCCTGGAATTTAAAAAAGTAGAGGAGAATAATCATGTAAATGCATTGTTTGTAGTGTTCACCCAGTCTTAATGATCACCCGTCCCGCTATCCCAGCTCTAGTAAACTGTGCCAGAACTGAATCCAGTCATAATTTTTAAACATCTAAATTTCCTTCTAAATATTGACACTACTGAGTTGTTTTCAGCCTTACTTCATTGAATATATCAAAACCATGAGCCTTGCACCATCTATCAGACCAAGTTGTGAACTGACTGCATCATTACACACCTACCAAAGAGTGCTGTAGAATTCTGTTGAGGTCGAAAGGGGTGTTTAAATTAATCACTAAAACAATGGATAGATCACTCAGCTATTAATGTAATCGTTAGTGACAGCCCTAAATTAGCTGGCTGTGGTCCCCAGTATACGTAGAAGATTAGTAAACATGTTTAAAAAAACAGCGTGAAGTGTAAAACAAAGTAAAATGTCTGAGCTGAAGTAGTGCTTACCAGGATCTCTCCTGTGGATCACTAATAACATCATAGGCCGCCTGAATTAGTTTGAACTGCTCTGCAGCTTCCTCTGCGTTTTCCAAGTTCTTATCTGGAATCAACAGTTCACATATCGTTTATTCAAAGCAAACAATGGGTCACTTCCAAAGATAAGGTCATTGACAGCTTCTTAGGATTTTTTTTCAAAGTACTGTTAGATATTAGTCAGAAACAATAATGCACTGCATTCAAACACCTGGATGATTAGTCATCCAGTATTTAAAAGGTATGATTTAAAAAAAATCTGTTTGACTATGCTCTTTCTATGGTGTAATTTATTAATAGATAAGCATTATTCTGAGTAGTTCATGGATGTTGTCGGTTTTCATTTACATTTACGGCATTTAGCAGCCGCTTTTATCTGGTGGTATGCTGAGGGTAGGATTCGAACCCAGGACCTCTTGGTCCAGAGGCAAGTATCCTACCCACTGAGCTACCA
>JBBIGA010000022.1:14187557-14203107 GCA_037576975.1 Alestes dentex | reverse complement strand
CTGGAGGAGTTCAGTGTGGAAGAACTTGACTGACCCACACAGAGTCCTGACCTCAACCCCATCCAGCACCTTTGGGAAGAACTGGGATGGCCTTCTTGTCCAACACCTGTGCCAGACCTCATAAATGCTCTCCAGAATGAAAAGACACAAATCTTGTGGAAAGCCTTCCAAGAAGAGGGGAAGCTGTTATAGCTGCAAAGCAGGGTTATAAAATGATGTAAATCTACATTGAAATGGACAAAATAACACCTGTTGGAATAAATCTTTATGTAGCTTTATGTCAGCTGTCATGAAAGGCTTCTGTACTTTTATGTAGCCTTAGGAATACTGGCATTAGTCCAGTGTCTCCATGTATTTAAGCGTGTTTTAGTATCTTCTGGATCTTGGAGGCTGTGTGGGGTGCTGTATGGTAAAAAAGACCAAAAAAAAGACCATAAAGACTCTTTATTCTGTTTACACACTCTATGTTTATTAGGTGGGTTTTTCCTCCGACACTAGAAACAGCGTTTAGGGGAAAGAAAGCAATATCAAAACCAACGCATTGTACAAAAAAAGACACAAGAACAGAACGGAAAACCAAAAGTCAACAAATAGCCTGGAGCCAATCAAACCCACAATTACAGCGGTATAAACTTCGCATAGATATATTCATATTTACATATATATTAATTTGTAATTACAAGGGAGAGAAAACAAAATGTACAATGCTACAAAAGTATTTACAAATTAATAAATAGAGTGAGCATACACGAACACGCACACACACACACACACACACACACACACACACACACACACACACGCATACATTCCTACACATGCACACACAGAAAATGAAAACAAAAGGTACAATGGACATTTCATATCATACAAAAATTACAAAAAGAACATAGAAAAAAAGTGTTAATTGTTAGAAAGTATTTTTCTTTTCCTTTTTTGTTTACAGAAAAAGAGAGTGAATGGCACCAGCTTGCTGAATGATATTTACCTGTAAGAGTGAGAGAGAAAGTGTTTTTAATTTAAACAGGCAGTGCTCATGAGTGTGAACTGTTTATTTTTTGTTTTTTTAATGATCTATTTGATCTTTGGCCCTTTTCATAGAAGATGTAATACAACCTAAGTAACCAAATCTATACCCATACTTCTCTCTCTATACCCATCTCTCTCTCTCTCTCTCTCTCTCTCTCTCTCTCCCTCACACACACACACACACACACACAAACACACACACACAGTGGTGGACACAGTATATAAATCCTGTTCTTGAGTGAAAAGAGGACAGTAAAACAGAAATACAGCTGTTGAAATAATAACAACAGCAATAATAATAATAACAATACTGATTAAAACAAATAGTCTTCTGTTTATATTTGTAGTGAGTTGTACTAAATTACTTTCCTTTAAACTGAAGTACTAAAGTATCAAAATATTATGGTTAATATGCTTCATTACTGTATTATACTGACGTATACTTAACATAGTAGGTTTATCAAGCTGTCAGTTGTTTAAAGGTGCAAGAGGTCAAAGTATGTTGTTAGACTGAATGCTGTTACAATCCTGTTTGTGTCCAAAAACAGAAGTATTGATTTTAAAAAATACTCAAGTACAGTACATGTACACTCCCCACCACTGTCCACACACACACACACACAAACGTGCACATACATATCACAGCGTAAACACACACAACCACGTCTAAGAGGGTACACGTTTTCTGAAACTGTGGTCGATACCTGATTGTAATTCAAATTCAACCACTTGACTAATACATGAAAATGGACCCAAAAACACTCGTTTACCCCACACTCAGGCTGTGTTTCTCTCACACATAATGTCAAGCTGCCTGACCCACACTACAGGATTATCAGAGTGATTCTGAGGCTGATTCCTGAAAAGGTCTCTTGATGTCAGAGTGATCTTAATCAATTATATTCCCAGACTAGCCTCAGTTTGTAATGTCTGCAGTCCACCCCAATCTACTACAAGTCCAGATGTGAATGGTCCTGTAATGAGGGGTGGACGCCAAATATCTGATGTGAAACGCAACATTGACATCATGTGTAAAAGATCATCAATCACCGAGAGCACAGATGAAGCTCTGAACACAACCTTCATGACTGAGAACCACCAAGGACAAAAAAAAAAAACAGTGAAAAATGTCATGTGGGTCTTTCATATTTTCAGTATCGATATTTTAAATCCTGTCTTGTGGGCAGGACATAACATTTCAACCACATTCATTTTCAAAGCAAAAAGGGAGAATCTCCAAGGCCAGATCTTTCTTCCTTTATTTCTTTCTCTCCCTCTCTCTGTCTCTCTCTCTCTCTTTGTCTCTCTCTGTCTCTGTCTCTCTGTCTCTCTCTCTCTCTCTCTTGCAGTGAGCAGAAATCCAAAGTCCAAATATTGGGCTGAAGAGGCCCCAGCATAGCCAACTAGCTGATGAGCTACTTAAGTAAGCTAAAGTGTTGGTGAGGAAGCTCACATCAGCATTTGGTAAAAAAAAAAACCCCAAAAAACAAAAACAACCCATTCAAATAATTTGTTTCTGAGGGAGTGTGGTGGTGGTCATTGTTACATAATTGTGTTTTAAATAGCATAATACCTATCTATCTCACTAGGTAATGGGTGGGGCTGTATATAACTATCATCGTAAAGCAATTCACACTAGTTATAATGTCCAAAGTAGTCACTACCTGTGAATTTTTATTTAGCTGATGTTTTCATGAGCTACCACACCAATACTTAAGCTACCCAACTTAGATAGTTTTCTATCTTGTTTGGCTAAATTCTGCCCAACCTGGGGCCTTTTCCTCCTAAGCTGAGGGTCTGCTGAGCAAGGCTAAAGCTGGATACTACTATGTGACAAGCAGGGGACAGGCTGGTTTACACAGTGCTGTGTGTCATCTACATGTAACAGGCAGAGTTTTTTATACCTTAAATGAACCCCCTGACTTCAGTGTAGTGTATTATGAGTGTGTTTTATATTATTTAGTAATGTTAAATGCAGAAACAGAAATGGTGACATTAATGGCAATGGATTTTGTTCTATTATTCATTTCCCTCGCAACACAGACTAGACGCAACACCAGAATATCACAGTTCACAATACAACATCCATGTTTATCTGTCTTCTATCTCCATCCATTATCTCTCTAGCTTTCTCTGTCTGTCTTCTTTTATGTTTTATATATTTCACCTTTTTTAATATCTCAATTCCCACTTTGCTTTTGGTTTTCACCCAACAATTACTGATCGATTGAACTGACCTGACAAGTTGAAACTTTTTCTGAATGTTAAAATCCTTGTAATAGTGGAAAAGCCCAGAATACAGTGAGTTAAGTACAAGCCTCTTATAGTCCTGCTCTACTAAGAGTGGAGGAGGAATACATTTGACACTTTGTCCATGAGCTGACTCAAATTGTCTACTATAATAACATTTTACTGCCCAACCTGAATAAATACTGGTTCACCACATACCAAACCCATCATTGCTAACTCTTAAAGGCAGCCAGGGTACCCTAGTCATCAGTCGCTCTTTAATTCTAGCGCTTTCCAGTTTGTCACTTGAGCAGTATGCAAACATACAAGCATGTTAGTGCTGTGGCTGGGTGTCTTCCATCCAGCTGTGTGGTTCGTTTAGCGAGGTGAGTCTCCAAAATGTCGAGAAGAGTGCCAGCTGGAGGACGTCAGTGTTAGTTAGCACCAATTACAGGAAAGACACACTAAAAACAATACTCAAATACAACATGGTTCCAGCACCTTTGGTGCTTGGAACCATAAAAAGAGCGTCTGCAAAGGAAACTTGTCTTGTGAAAAGAGAGTTTGCTTTTGTAATGCCCTTTTTGTTTCACAAAACTGGACGAAGAGGTTTTCTCAGACACTGAAGACACTGAAAAAAAAACAGAGTATCTTGATTTCTGGCAACTTGTTTGGAGGCATTTGTCTGGCAGAAGCCTGACGGATTCGCTCATCTCTTCAGTTCAGATTGAGTCACAATGATCTTGCTACCCAAAAGCGCTAGAAAGGAGAACAAAAATGAGCACGAGCGCATGAAAGATGCAGTCTAGTAAAGCAAACTTTGCTAGAGTTTGCAAGAAACCAGAGTTCAGGTACTTCGCTGCAGAAGAGGCCTTAAAAAATGCCAGTCATCAAGGACTGTGTTGCTAGCATCATGCCAGCCCGGTATTGTCCACATTACCTTCAAACTGCTCCAGGCTGTCCTTAAACTGGCAGTGAGGGAGTCTGAAACATGGCACAGTCTGCGGTTCACAGGAGGTGCAGTGCAGGAAGTGACCACACAGGAGGTGGGTTGACACAGGTAGTGGTTTCTGGAGCGTCTGTAAACAAAGCAAGCTGTCCATCCGCAACCACTGCTTCTCTAAATGCCTGCTGTGTGCGGCCTCCTGAACTGGCAGTGACTTTTCCCCCCAGTTTGTAGGGCTTGACTTTTAGCCCCTAATCCATAGCAGGTCTCAATTAGCCTGCCTGCTGGCTAAAGGCATGGGGAACTGAGGCTCACAGCAGAGCGAGGAGAGACTGGCGAGAGGATGCAGGGGGATCCGAGCTGTCAGAAAATTCCCTTGGCAATCCTCAGGCCCTTCTGTTTCATTCGGGGCAAGGTGGAGCTGGCCACGTGCTTGGTGCGGCCTGTCCGTGGGAAGCCGCGCTTCTTCAGGACAAAGTCATAGTTGGCTGAGGAGTTCATAGCGTAAAAAACATTGGCATTGTCCGGAATCTTCAACTCTGTGGAAGCAGCATAAATTTAATTAAAAAAATTATAAATCAGCATAAATCAGTATTATGTTGCTATGGGTTGCAAATGTAGACAGTTTTCCTCTATGGTGTCTAGTTAACATCACAGTACCAGCCATCTTGCCCGTAACCTTGTCTATTTTCCATTACTTGTTAGTAACATTAGACTTGTAGCTCCAGTGCAAAGGTTAAAAAAAAAGGTCATTTCAACAACCAGGCTTTGGCCAGATGACTACATCTGAGATAAAGGGGAAACTGAGTAAATTAATTTTTTCCTGAAATATTCCATTACTATTGCAGATCATTTGAAATCATTTTTTTCTATAAGCTATTATTTACTAATTGTGGTTGTTTTATAGTTAACTATGTATTTATTGTATATTTAACTATGTAAACTAAATACCAATTGTACAATTGTATCTTAGCAACTGTAACAAGATTTTGGAAGGGGAGCACAATTTTACCCATTTTCTATACTGAACATTAACAATCAAAAATCACAAACAAGAACAACACAGATCAGTGTATCAAATTGATTATGTTGTTACAATGGTACCCCTGGAGAGGTGGGATTTACAACACACTGAATTATGTTCCTTGTTTTTGAACATAATTCATCAGAACAGGCCACTTTCTTTCATTTCTTCATGATCCAGTTCTGATTATCTCATGCCCACTTTTGGTGGTAGTAAGAGGTCAACATGGGGTCTCTGGTTTGTGTGCAGCTCTATACACTGTTTTGACACCTTTCTATCAGAGCTAACATTTACTTTTTCAGCAGTTTGTACTGCAGTAGCTCTTCTCTGGGATCAGACCAGACTTTCCACACATCAATGAACTTTTGGGGCCCATGGCCTTTAACAGGTGTCTTTATAATGACATAATCAACAATGTAATGAGATAATCAATAATGATTCACTTTTCATTTTAAAGATGAACAGACCAACAATAATGATACTAAATGCATTTTAGCATTTTTAGCATCTTTATTACTTCTCTTATTACCGATCTTTATTGCTGTGCATTTTCTGACAGAGAACAAGGACTGTGCAAGTGCTCACCTTTCTCCTCACTGATTTTCTGCACCAGTTCATAGTCCTCCGGCCTCTCTCGGTCCAGGTTGTGTTTCACCATGGCTTTCCTGATTACTGCAGGAGTCTTATCCTGACTCGTAACCTGAACACACACGTACACCCGCTGTGAGTTGTTTCATACCAGGGCACATTTTTTTTGTCATTTTTGGAGCAGATCAATGTTAAACACAGCTCTTATTTACTGTGTTCATAGTAGTCTTTTGGTTTATAAGAGTTATAGTGACGGTTGTGCTCGATTTCAAAAGTGTGTTAATTAACTTACTGCATCTCTGCAAATTACTTACTGAATTGTGTGTCCTTAATGCTTGGAGATTTTTAATGAAAAAATGCTAAAGTAGTGGAAAAAAGCTATAGTAGTGATGTGCTGTGTGCATCAACCTGGGTGAATCCAAGAAGAGTAAAGAAGGCAGAGATAGGGCTGGGTTTATGCTATGGACACCAATGACTGGATTTGTTTCAGAAAAGCTAATAAATTCCAGAGATTTTGATTTTTTTTTTTTTAAAGAGTGGCACATTGTGCGTTTAAAAACTTTTATTTGTCTGAGAGCCAAACCAATCTATGTAGTAGACAAGACATAAAACCAAAATATTTAAAAATTACATCAAAACTCTAAAAAAAATACTGTACTCAGGAATAAACATTTTACAGATATGTGTGAAATGTGTGAATACACTGTGAAATGTCTAGTGTTATGTGAGTTAAACAATAAACTATAGCCAAAGAGTAGTTAGCAGTAGTTAGATGCATTAGTTGTAGACATTTTAAAAGATTCCCTGTTTATGCTTTATATCCTTCTAACAAATGTTGGGCACAGTGATTAGTTCCTGAACAAATCTCTGTTTCTACAGGCGATTCAGCACTTAATTGGGTTGTATGTGTGTGTGTCTTTCTCTATTACTAACCAGGATGCTCTTGTACATGTTTCCATTGTCCACATCCAGGCTGACCCTGATGATGCAGCAGTCGTCCACCTGCTGGTTGTAGAGCGGCAGGGAGAGGGAAGAGTAGCTGGAGACGCCAGAGACCGAGCGCTTGTGTGAACGAGAGAGAGTGACCGGAGTGGAGGAGACGGAGGAGGATGAGGCACTGCTGGAGCCGGAGCCCGAGCCGAGGGCAGAGGCATCGAGAGAGGAGAGAGAAGTGGACTCCCAAAACTGCACAAAGAGAGAGAGACACAGAGACAGAGAGAGAGGGTGAAAGTAAAAGATTGATAAGAGGGAGAAAAAAGAGATGAAAGAGAGAAAAAGAGAAGATTAAGAGAGCAGGGGAGAGATGACGAGAGAATGAGTAGAGACAGCCAGAGAGAGGAAAGATAAAGATAAATTGATGGAAAGAAAATGAGAGAGAAAGTTGAATATGAGGGAAGAAAGTGAGAATTGAAGAGAGAAAAAGAAATGTGATAAAATATGTTGTTTTTTTTTTGCAAATGAAGTCGGACGGCATTAAACACACAAAAAGAATGTCAGAGAGGAACACATGAAAAGAACAAAGACAAAGAAAGAGAAATGTGTTACAATGTGTTGATTTTTGTGAAGAAAGACAAAGTTAAAGACACAAACGGTGGTGGAGAAAAAAGAAAAAAGTGATATTGAGAGATTGTCAGTGATTAACCCTCAGAGGTTATCAGTTACTGATGGCAACAGTAAAAGCACAATGTAATTCATGATCATTTTTGACTAGGAGTTCTCTAATTCTTGATATTTTGAAAAAACTGTCAATTAGGATTAACAGGCTTTTCAGAATGTTCAACCTAATTAACAGTTTTTCAACAGCAACCATGAAAAAACATATTTGTGGGCGGATTCATAGATAGGAAAATTCCTTAAGCAATTTTATAATGGCATGCAAATTTAGCATATAGTTATACCACAATAACTTCTATGGGTTAACATGTTTTCTTGTGTACTGCATGAAGATGAGACTTTTTCCACTGTGGAAAGTTGATCTGAGGACACATTTTCAGGACTTGTGGACATCTGGAGCGTTAACTAACAGATCCAGAACCTACAGTACATTATATACATTATTAGGACTGTCCCAGAACAACTTTCCTTCCATGCAACACAGCAGCCCAACATCCGTGAGTACACACATGAGATCAGGAGAATGAAAAGCAGATTTGAAATGGAAGTTAGACTGATTGGATAAAGACGTAGCTGTATAAAGAAAGATATGCATAGAAATACACTGTCTACAGATGTTGAAGGTCAAAAGTTAGTGCTGAATAACCATACACATACACAACAGGCCAAAAATTCAGAAGCAACTCTAATTAATTTCATGTTCTTCTGAAAAAGAACATGAATATTTTTCATTTTCAACAGATGACTCACTATAGTTTTTAAATGTGTGCAGCAACTGTTTGTTAAAGGAATAGTTTGGTGAAAAATCACAGTATTTTACCTAGTATCAGATGGACACACATATTTCGTGTTGTCATATTTTGTCTCTTATGTTCAATACTGAAGCTACGAGACTAATGTTAAAAAACACTAGAAGCCAATAGTCACCCAAATTGTTTTCCATTGAAAATGCATCACCAAAACTTCTCTCAACCCACTCAGATTGCATCCTTCCATACATTTGTGCCTGAGTTTTAGGCCACAGTATGACAGTGATCTACAAAATTGAATATTGCTATCTACTGGCAGCAGCAATTTGTAAAGCAGTCAGGAGGTCTAGTGCTGTATCACAAATACTTATTCTAGATCAGCACTACTACTCCTGAGGCAGCCCAGTTTTTATAATGGCTGCCCACAATGTTTAGTTCGTTTTGCCTTTAAGTGCAGTACAGTCAGTCTTACTGTGTCCTAAACTACAGCACCAAGTCTGTGGCAGGCCTTGGGAGGTTGAGAGAAGTTTTATGGATGTGTATTTGAGGAAAAAAAAGATATGCGTGAGTACTGACTATTGAGTGAGAATAATGAAAGAACTGTGTGAAAAGAAGCTGAAAGAACAAGTTCATAAAGATGTGTTTGCGCCGAGTTTGGGGTGATGGGTTAATTCTTAATATTTTTGAAGAATCACTACTTGTTTCCATATTTTTGGCCTGTGGTGCATGCACACACACACACACACACACACACACACACACACACACACACACACACACATTGATGAGATGAGCTGTCAGACGGAAAGAAAAAAACACACAGGAGACTTCTGAGATGAGCGACTGCTGAAACAAAGCAAGTGAGAGAGGGACAGACAAGTGGATGTACGGAAGGATGGGAGAATTGATAGAGGGATGGATGGAGTGATGGAATCATGAAGGGACTGATGGAGGGAGCGAGTGATAGACAAAGGGACAGCAAGAAGGATTGGGTGGAGTGATAAAATGATGAAATGACTGAGGGATGGATGGATGGATTGAGGGCTGGATGGAATGAGAGAGGGGCGGATGGATATAGGGATGAGTAAATATCATAATGGAATGCTGGAAGGATAATTTAATGATGAGTGATGGACAGAATGATGGAGTGATAAGGAAGTGATGAAATGAAGAGATGGATGTATATATAGGTGGATAAATGGAGTGATTGAATGATGAACAGAGGGATGGATGGAGTGATGAAGCAAGTGATGGAGTATTGGACTGAATGATGAGTGATTCTGGGATGAAGTGATGCAGGGATGGTGGATGGCATGACTGTGAAAGAGTGACTGAGTCAACATTGGAGGGATGAATGGAGTAATGGAGTGATGTAGGGATGAAGAGATGGACGGATAGAGGAGGAGAGTACCGTTGGTGTGAGATCTCCCATTGGCCCACACTTCCCTAAGGTAGAATTGGAATGTTTTACGCAGGGCGTGGACGTCTACAAAGAGGAAGCAGAGCTACCGTCACCATGGAAACAAGAGGCTGGAGGACCAATTGATCTATGCAGGCTCCACCTACAAAGGCATTCTAGAATAGCAGCTGTTGCTAAGTTGTGGGTAGGCTTTACAGAATGCTGCTAAAAAAATACACTTTCAGAGTGTACTCATTCATTTTGATCAATTTAGAGTGGAAAGTCGCTGTTAAAGCAAGCGTTTTGTGAGTGTTTTTGTGTGCAAGCTAAGGCAATGGTGGCAAATTTATTGTAGCTACTGTAATGTTTCAAAGCCGAGTTGTTGGGAAAAGGATGCAATTTAATAACACCTCTATCTCTTTGTCATTGAACTTACACTTTCTCTTTGTTCTGAGCAACTGGAAGGAAGTCGTATGTGCAGGTTCTGTGATTAGCTACAGTCTTTGTAAATGTAATGTTAATTATACATGCATTATAAATCCTATGCAAAAATTGGGTCCTCTCAGTCAAATGAAACGTTTTCAAAAGTTTCTAAGTGAATATAAATACACACCATGGCCATTTCCATTTAGCATACTAGAAAAAAATTAAACTTGTAAGAAATTATGGTTCATTTTATATTTTATGTATTCATATGTTCTTGTTCATACATGTTAAATTTGACAAATAAATCAAAATTTAAGTTTGTTCCCTGAAGAATCTGGGTATTTTCACGTAGCCTAGGAGTGCTATATTTGATTTATTTTGATCTAAAACCTTTGAATGTATATCTGACCCTCAGTGTTGTGTAGTAATGATTTACTGAGATTTCTGTCAGTGTCCCGTAAAACTTGTCCAATCTCATAACAGTTGCTATGAAAGAACACACTTGCGGATGGAGCACTGATAGGTTGGTCAGAAAAGCATTGTAAAGTTTTAGAAAACCTTTTCTTTAATAAAAAATAACAAAAAACATTCCAACAAATGACATACACACTTTATAATGCCTGTATATCTTATTTGGTCTTATGAGTTGTTCCATTAGCTTTTGTTGCATTCAAACAAAACTTTAAAACCTACACTTTTAAAATCAGAGGTGACAGAAAGCTAATTTTTTTAAATAGACCAAAGAAGAACCACTTTTGGAAAAGAGAAATATTTTTCTATGTGAGATGTGAGAGTGAAAAATGTATTTTCAGTTTAAAGAACCATGTAATTTAAAGGTTTTAGGAATAACTCTTAAATTTGCAAAAGAACCTTTATGTTATAAGAAGGTTCTTTAAGCTGTTAAAGGGTTCTTCAAACTAATAAATATATTTTACATGGGTTTTCAGGGAACCAAATGTGATTCTTCTCCGCCTCTTTTATGAGAGGGCCGGTCTGAAGTGTGCAGTTTAGCAAAGTATGCATTCACTGTTTTTGCCAAAATCAAACATAGAAAACCCTTGGTGTAGTTTTGGTTAGTTTATTTTGGGGTATTTTCTACTGCCCATATTACACTACTGTGCAAACAGTTCATTCAGACACAGCTGCTTATTTTCAAAACAGTTTAACTGTATCAAGCTGAATCAAACTGTAACGGAATTTTTAAAAATGATGAATTTAACTGCTTATGAAAGAATCATATCAAATCGAATCACTGTAAGGGCCCCCCTGTTTATACACACATGATACTCATTTCAGCTATGACTTCGACCTCACCTTCTTCTCGTGTGCGTCAGGAGAGTCAGAGATGAAGCTGATGTTGATCTCCTCGATGTCAGAGCTGCTGGAGCCAGCGGACGTTACGCTGAGAGAGTCTCCGCCATCCACCCCACCACTGCCCACTGATCCGCCCAAACACGAGGGATAACGCAACTGATCGAAGGATTTAGAGTGGGAGCTTCCAGCGCTACTGCAGCCAGCCTCGGCAGAACTTACGGGCTGACGGCTGCAGAGGGAGAGACAGATGATCATAATTATTATTTATTAATATTCTATTTTCTTTAATCAACTTAAGATAAGATCAGAAAGTCTTGTGTCATTCGTATGCTTAGTGCAACAGAAGAATAAAAGGTTATAAGACAAGATATAGAGAATATTTTAAAAAACAGATAACAGTGCAGCCAAAATACAGAACATTATTGTAGCAAAATAACAGTAGCTCTGACATTGCTGTTTGTAAGATTTTGAGTACTGTACCAGCAGATTAGTGTAAACTGGCTTATGAAAGTGACTTAGTATTAATAATGCAATAAAAAATAAAAATAAATGCAAAAAATAGCAGTAGATGATATGGGAGATTAACAATCTAACATTCAGTCAACTCACAGGATAAACAGTTGAGTTATATTGCACATCTCCGATTTGAACAGAAAATGGCATAAAACGCGTAAACTCTTTTGGCTCAAAGGTGGCCTAAACAGTAAAAAGGTTTAGTGCTGAGGTTTGGCTTTATTAGAACTGCCACAAATTCTTACTTGTGGGATATTGTTTTCTCCTAAATAAGCCTGCCTTGTCTGTAATATGTAAAAAGTGCGGTCAGTGACTTTGAAGTCTCAGAAAACTTTAATAAAAAAGACATCTTAATGACACCTAAACTGAGTACCATGTTAAAAATCTATTAAAATGAAGCAGAATCCAACACAATGGTGTAAGCAGGAAAATAAATGTGTGAAATAGACACTATGCACCTCACTAAAATAATTCAGCAATAAAAACTGGTCCCTTATAGTCAGGTGTGAACACACCACAGCACACAGTGTGAAGCAGTGGGCTGCCACCAATGGAGGTACCTGGGGATCAGTGTGTGGGGGATCAGTGTGTGGGGACAGTACCTTGCTCAAAGGTACCTCAGTGGTGCCACTACCAGTCCTGAGATTTGAACCCACGACCTTCTGATTGCAGGGGGAAAATCCCTAACCGCTAGGACACCAGCTGCCCCAATATTTCACTGTAGGGAAGCTACACAATACCTACACAAGCCTTTTATGATGCAGACTATCATACAGGTTTATTCAAAATTAGGGTCAATGGTCATAAAACGTTTTTATGAAATTTAACTAAAGTCACCTTTATGACAACTAAGGCTTATTAGAAAAAAGCCTTTAATACTGTAGCCTTTAAAATGTGCATTAAACTGCTTAACGCAACGAAGTTAGCATAAGTATTTAGGCACCCTCACCTCATAAGCTCATACACTGTGTTTTGAGGGTGAGGATTATAAAGGAATACTGAAACTCAGGGCGAAGATTATAAAGGAATACTGAAGCTAGCTTCAGCTATATTTCATCATGAGTGTGCCTTTAACTTATAGCAAACCAAAAGAGAAAGCACGCTCCTTCATTAAAAACAATTTGAGAAGCTAGATGTCTTTAAACTTTTGAAAGGAAATGAAGATTAATTGATGATAATGCAGTGCAACATAACATTACAGGTGAAAATATAGATTCACCCTGACACTCATTTAAGGAAGAAGAACACAGTCTGTTAAGAAGAGCTCACTCACTCGCTCCAGCGTTTAATGATTCCTGTGTTCTTCTTAGCCTTCAGTGTGTTGGAGGCTGACTCTGACAACGGCTCAATCTCACAAGACAAGCTGTAACTGTAAAACACAGTGAGTTTGTGTTATCGATCCATGAACGGGGAATTTTCCTGTTTTGCACATCGTAATATAACAGTGAAGACCAATTAGAATTACCCAAACTCCCGCATTACAGATTCAGTTATAAGTTTTGTAATTTCTACTAGCCTTACTAATAATGTTTCTGATATTCACGCTCTGATATCTACAAACATGGTCTAAAGTACAGACAAAATTCAGATGGCTGCTATGGTTTTTTTTTGTTGTGTGACATTACAGAGTCAACAAACAGTCAAAATAAGATTTCTTTATTAATCACACTGGGAAATGATAGTCTGTCTCTCTGTCTGTCTGTCTATCTATCTGTCTATCTATCTGTCTGTCTATGTATCTATCTATGAAGCCATCTATTTTTCTTCCCTTGTTTTTTCAATCTTTTGTATGTCTTATTTTACTGACCTTTCAGCCTCTGTCAGTTTGTCCACACTGGAGAACCACTCTCTGAAGCGAGCGTTGAGGATGAAGTTGTAGTTGTTACAGGCCAGCTGCAGCAACTTAATCTGAGCTATCACCTCAAACTCCTACAGTGAGGGGGAGAGAGAGGAAGATACAGAGAGAGATAGAATGAGGGGGGACAGAGAGGAGGAGAGAGAGAGTGAGAGAAAGAAAGAGAGAGGAAGAAAGGGAGAAGGAGCGAGAGGGAGAGAAGGAGAGAGAGAGAGGATAGAGAACGAGAAAGAGTAAGAGAAAGAGAAATAAAGAAGAGTCATAACTCATTGCAGTACCACCTGATACCGGAGTACATTCAAATCCTGTTTTACATTAATTATGTTATGTGGTTATTACTGTGTCAGGGTATTACTGTAATAATCTCAGTATACGTTCCCATCACCACTATGATGACCAGTTATAAACAGCTTATGTTTTTCTCACCTTCCTCCTCTTTTCAAAGTTGATCAGACCACCCTGTAAAAACAGAGAAGAAAAAGATCAGCAAAAATCTCCTGAGTGAGAGTGACAGATGGAGAGAGAACTGGAAAGACTGAGATAATAACAAAGGGGTAGATAGACAGATAGATAGATAGAGGGGAGGGAGGGAGGGAGAGAGAGAGAGAGAGAGAGAGAGAGAGAGAGAGAGAGAGAGGGAGAGAAAGATACTTACATCCAAGTAGTCCTTCCTGGCAGTGTCCATCATCAACAGGTCAGTGAGGAATGTACCCAAGTATGGGATGGTACCCTGCATCACACTCTGCAACATTAGAAAACATGATTTGATTGTGTTTGTGTGTATGTATGTGCAACTCTGTGTGTGTGTGTGTGTGTGTGTGTGTGTGTGTGTGTGTGTGTGTGTGTGTGTGCGCATACTGATGATCCCCTTCATTATGCAGGTACAATCACCTTGTATCTACACTCACTGTCCATATCCTCTGCTTTATATGTATATGTTAAAACCTATTTAGCCCCATCTTTAATACACACAACCATGTATCCATATTTGTGTCAATGCTGTGTTGAGAACAATCCACCACCCAAATAATACCTGTCATTGGTGGTCTCGAGACAATTAATGATGTTCTAGACATGGTCTATTATCAGGCTGTAACAGAACTGGAGGTTTGTCTGCAGCTAATTTTGTCTGATGTGTGGGTGCTTGGTTCCCTGGCAGTTTTCTTTTGGTGGGAGTAGTTTTGTGTTTGACATAGAAAGAACTTGCCTGGTGATTTAGAATCCAGGGTTAGTTTGTGATAATGTCTGATTTTGCCTGGGCTTTCTCACCTTGGGTGGAAGACCCTAGTGGAGCAATGACTGTCTAGAGCACACATTCTGCACTCCCAGATGTTTATGAGGCTCTGTTGGTGCTGGTTGCTAGTTTTGCCATCAGACAGACCAATGGCTGACCCACTTGCCAGTTAAGTTATTTATTTTAGTTTCTTAGTTTAGTTTCAAAAACACTCTTTGTTTAAATCCCAGACAGTTGTTCTGTGATCAGAGTTGTTTTTGTTTTACAGTCATTAGGTTAACACTAGAAAGGCTGAAAACTGGCTATACCTAGAAAGGCTGCGTGCGTCAATTGACACAGTGCACAACTTTCGCACAAGACGCTTCCTGATACGACGCTGCTGCAGTATGTTCGGGTGTTTAGTCCTGCAGCCTGCCGGCAGACATCCATGCAAGTTCCAGCCAGCAGACACAGCAAGCATCCAGTGGACTTTAGACCCAGAGCTCGTCGTACAGCGCCAATTGCCATTTCAGAATCAGAATCAGAATCACGTTTATTGGCAGAGTATGTGAGTGAACACATACAAGGAATTTGATTCCAGTCGATGGTGTCTCTCAAGCACAACAGTATAAAATAACAACAATATGTAAA
>JBBIGA010000022.1:14159999-14172192 GCA_037576975.1 Alestes dentex | reverse complement strand
TGTGTGTGTGTGTGTGTGTGTGTGTGTGTGTGTGTGTGTGTGTGTGTGTGTGTGCGTGTGTGTGTGTGTGTGTGTGTTTGGGAAATTAAACTGCACTGGCCTTGGTGTGTCCCAGGACACTGTGAATAACACAGACAGCATTTCCATCTCTCTCTCTCTCTCTCTCTCTCTCTCTCTCTCTCTCTCTCTCTCTCTCTCATTCTCTCTGTTTGTCTGTGTCTCTCTCCACCTGCAGTTTGTGCCCTTTTAATATCTGTTTTATATGTATTTCTAAAAAAGATACCAATGATAATCATTATCAACTATAATAAATAATAATAAAGAATAATTATCATATGCAAACAGTTTATACTATGAACACAAAACCTTGCACATTTGTCAAATCCTGCTAGTGTAGGTTTCCTCCCTTTCAATGATGTGGTTCAAGTGCATATTGCTCACACTTGTAGAGACAAATTAACATTTATCATTTTAATGTTTAATGCTTATCATTCACACTGCAAAGTAATCACTATAATGTTTCATCAAGAATGTTAATTTGAATCCAGAATTGTGACCACTCTGCTTTTGTTCTGAACATTAAGGGAACAAACTGACTTTGGTCAGAATGCTTCAGCATAACAAGACATTTTGACAACTTTGTGGATACAGTTTGGGGAAGAACCGTTTTTACTCCAGCATGACTGTACTCCAGTGCACAAAGCAAGCTCCATAAATACATGGCTGGATGAGTCAAACAGACTTTATCTTTTGAGACTTTGTCTTTTGAGAAGGTACTCTCACTCGAAACATTATTTAATTGACTCCTCTGCCCACCTCTGTCTATTATTTACTATAATCTATTGAGAGCCAAATAGAAGAAGACTGAAATAAGAATGTCAATGGTGCTCTGGAATAAAGGATTGTGGATGGATAAGGCAAAGATTAACTTGCATCAGGATGATGGAATGAGGAAGGTGTGAAGAAGGAACCAATATTCAAGGCAAACCAGACCACAGGGTTTTGCAGCTTCCATTCTTTGTTAGCCACAATTGCCTTGTAATTCCCAATGCAGACTAACTTCCAGTTGGAAACTGGGTAAATTTGATGGCTCACCAAATTAACCCTTTAACCTGCCTAACCCACAATCCTTCTTCGATTCTTTAAACCTTCAGCAGTCTTTGCTGCATCCTGCTCATAGATTTCTATGTCCCTGACTTTCCAGCTCAAATGAAAGCTCTGCAGTCTTGTTTTAGAGGGACGTCATAGTGCTGTTATCGCTTTAATGGAGCTGAGGAGCAAAGGAGTGGCATGGCATAAACGAGTGGAACTGATTTAATCTTGCAGAGCTGAATCCTAAAGCATCTGCGACAGCCTTAATCAAATTTTACAAGCGCAAGACAGGGGACATGGTCAGAGAGAGACAGAGAGAAAGAGAAATGGGAATCTGGGGAATAAGGGTAGAGAGAGGTAGGGATTGAGAGAGATGGTGATATGGCAACAATTTTGCAATATATGAAGAAATCATAATAATATATGATATGATAACAAAAAGCACCAGTAAAACAAGTATAGAAATATATTACAATGAATATAAGCTGTAAACTATAATGAAGGTAATGAAGAATTAATCTGTAGGTGCAAGGACTTTAGTCGATAGTAAATCAAATGTTAAAAACAAATTGATAAAAAAAGAGTTCAACTACTCTATGCAGTTATGGTACACCGGTTGTTGTTGTTTACAAGCTCTGTAGAACTGGTCTAAACATGTTTTGATGATCCATACAGCTGCACAATTGTGCAATACACTTTTCAGGAAATCCCAGGGAAAGGTCTGTATTCTCAGAAAAGTGTAATGCAATTTAATTGATCTCAGGAGCAATGATAAATCCTTGTTGCCCATCTCTAGAGTAACAGAAAGTGAGAATACTGAGAGTGTGATGGATGGAAAGGCAACACAAAGAACTAGATGACTAGAAATGTACAACTTACCCAATTTTCTTCCATTTCTACCCCAAATGTAGCCAACCAGTCAAGACATGGGTCTGAGCAAGATTTATAAATACAGGTTCAAGTCTGCTTGTTTTGTTTTGCCCTTAATGATCACACACAACAATATCAGACAGAATTACTTGAATTACATACTGCCACCTATAAAAATGGAAATTTCAATGATTTTGCTAAAGCAGAAGAAGCGGCCAACTTAAAACCTGAACTTTGTACAGTTTTGTATTTTTTTGGAGATGACAGCATTTCAGAAAGTGTCCTAACATCTTTTCCATCCTGCCCTGGTCCCGCCATGCATCAGATAAATGGAAGGTACCAGGTCAAATTTCCATTAGAAACTCAAGGCGTCCCAGGAGGGTTGCTGCCCACCCAACCACAGATGAGTCAAGAATGACTCAGCAACTCAGCTCAACTCTGCTGTAGTAATAAATAACGTATGAAAGAAGATAACTCAGTCACCATCTTACAAAAGTGAACAAACAATGCACAGCAGTGAGTGAAGTTTGGTTATTTGAGCTCATTTGAGTTAGAAATTCCTCTTACATTGCTAACGCTTGCTAATGTAAAAGCTTACCGGTTGGAGATATGAAAACACAATTCAGAAAATGCTTTACTCTTCCAGGAGAGGATGAAGTCACCAAGCACTATGACATGATCCCCTTATGCACCAGGATGTAAACCCGAATATTTTTACCATGAATGCTATCACTGTCTCACCATTATTTCTGTCCCCATCAGTCATAATTTAACAGTTACACCTCTAACAAAATCTGACGGGATTATTCACTTAGCTACTTCAAACGCTCAGTAAAAACAGCATTGGAATAAAACATAACTGGAACTGGATCTGCATGGTGGCAGGTGGAGCGTAAACTATACACTGACATTAGAGCAAACAATATGGACTGATTTAGATAATCTAAGAAAATCAATTAATCATCTGGAGGGGATGGTAATGAAAACTGACACCTTCACTCTCCCTAAGGCTCAGGGTTCGGGGTCACGGTGGTCAGAAAGTGGACTCCACTGTCCTCACTGTGGGGGGATATAGTGCTCTAAGTGGGATTTACAAAGAAATTCTTAATAATACAAACTGCTGTGCATTTTTTTTTCTGTTTAATTATATGAAGCTTGCCATCAAGTAATCAGAGTGTGTGTGTTTGTATTTATGTTTAGATATAATATATATTTATATTTTCATATATAAAACATAAACACACAGATACACTTCACACTTTATGGCAAACATAAACAAGACCAACAATACCAGAAAAGACAGACCCTTGACCCATACAAAAAGCAATATATCAGACACTGACTTAAATCTATCATTTATATTTTGTAATACATCAAACACATATTGAAATGTATAACTCATACTTTGCAATATTCTGAACATACTGTATATCGAAATGTATTATATGCTATGCAATATAATGACAATAATCTCTTTTATTTTCAAATACAACTGTATCTATGTGTGTGCATGTTTGTGTGTGTGTGTGTGTGTGGTGTGTGTGTGTGTGTGTGTGTGTGTGTGTGTGTGTGTGTGTGTGTGTGTGCATCTTAGCCACTCTGTGCAAGAAGCCTGATTAGCCTTAATCAACTAACAGGATTATGGGTAGGAGGATTTAAAGCCATGAGCGAAACACAACCATCCCCCCACCACAACCCTGGCTCATGACTAGTAGACAGGGTGCTATGCATAATTTTACACCAGCGTAAAATTGTGACTGCTGCCTAGAGCAATACACCATTTACTTTTGCTGATCAGATTGTTCTACCTAAGTGGATAACATGAGATGATTAGAGGTGGACCGCATTTGCTTCCTCTTGAGGATATGTATGCAGAATATGCACCGGAAAACTGGCTCCATAAAAAATATAGATCATTAAAAAACGCTGATTGAAAGTGCATGACTCTGCAGGGTCATGCCGTATTATGCTCTTTATGACTGCCTGTGCTTCGGTGATGTAACTGGTTTTCTGGAAACTGAAGTGATAGAGACAGTGGATCTATAGTCTTGACCTGCTATTGTGTTTTCTGCAGTCCTACGAATTATGAGTCTTGTACTCTTGCCTAAAATATCACAACTGATAAATAACACTCTGCTGGTCAATACTGATTTCAATAATCAGGGGTTAAACTGGGATTTATGTGGCAGGTTCTGTGGTCTCTGGTTTGGTGTGATGGGGAGAGATCTTGTCAGCTGGGGTTGGTTATCTGTTATCGGGGGTGAACAACATTTTATGTTGATTGAGACTGGTTCTACTCACAGACTTTCATATGCATAAAAAGATTAAAAGTAAGAATATCCGCTGTCACAAATTCAGATTTTACTGGATTAGAATACGTTTAACACTAAAAAAATGTGTGGTCGTGGGTTTTATTTGTGAATTCTATGTCTCTTCTCTCTCTCTCTCTTTCTCTCTCTCTCTCTCTCTCTCTCTCTCTCTCTCTCTCTCTGTCTCTCCTTGTTTTACTTGCTTGCTCTATAAAAATTATTTTTTTTAGGACATGTTGAGGCACCAGGGAACCACAACAAAGAAAAGGTGTTCTAGTCATTGTTGGAATTATTATATATATAAAACAAAAAATGTAAAAAGATATGCGTTGTTGAGGGTGTGACAGGGCTGAGGCCGGGACTGCCCCGGCCTCATTTGACTCCTGCCAATAACTGTTACCTGTACTTTTGTTCCTAGTTCACTCTATAGACCAAATCAGCTAATGTCCAACTTCAAATCAGCTAATGTCCAACTTGATAAGTGTGGGATTGGCCAGGGCAGCCCAGGTCTACTTAGGTGCATTTGTGGTTTTGCTCCTTTTTGATATCTTTGATATCTAAGATTTGCAGTGGGTTTAAGATCTTCTGTTAATGCTAAATGTTTTAAACTATTTTATGTGAATAGTTTTTAAATGATCCATCAGATCAGCGGTATTGTAAAGTCATTATAAATTATAAATTATATAGGCCATCAACATATTGTGCACCATTACTTTAGTGCACATTTATGACTGGATGGGCACACACAAACATGACAAATTAACCATCATGATGTCTCTGAAGGGGCTCCATCTATGCTGCCAACTTTCACTGGTACACATAACTTTCTAGATCTCTCTCTCTGTCCATAAACTATGCAACAACGATCTGATTTATGAAAGCAAGCTGCATACAAATGCTAGTCACCCTGCAGCCTACTAAAGTTTACTGTAGTGTAGTTCTGCCGTTTGTATGTGTGTTTGTGTATGTACACTCGGGACAGAGAAAGAGAGGACGGAAAAAAATAATCGTTTTTTATCGTAAAAAATGTCCACATAATTTAGTGGTTAAGATGTAAATGAAGTCATTCACAGTGGTTTTGTATTTAATACAAAAAAACTGTTGACAGTGGTGGTGAATGGAACCAGACGTTTGAACAGTTTAGTGCCTGTATAAGCTCCCTCAGAAAATGTTACTATATAAAACACAGAAATAGACATAAGAAATGCTGTAATCGAAAGAAAAAAGCTCTTGCCATGGGTTTATAGGGGTCAACACACACACATACACACACACACAGCAGGATACAAATGGTGCTGAATGATGGGTAGCAGCAGCTTGAGGTGTGTGTGGTGTGTGTGTGTGGGGGGGGCTGACTGAGCTAAGCTGTCCCCAGAGCACAGAAACAAGAGCATGTCAGTGAAAGGAGTGTGTGTGTGGCACTTTAATCACAGTCTCTCTCGAGATACTCAGGAAGCTCTCACACTGAGGGTTTCCTGAGAAGCCCTCACACACACAA
Source organism: Alestes dentex (assembly GCA_037576975.1). Lineage (NCBI taxonomy): Eukaryota > Metazoa > Chordata > Actinopteri > Characiformes > Alestidae > Alestes > Alestes dentex. The sequence goes on along the minus strand of JBBIGA010000022.1, from coordinate 14,166,423 downwards.
ACACACACATGCACACGCTCACTATAAGCATGAAGCTGATCACTATATGCATAGATTCAGAAAGATGAAGACAACATAACTGAGTACAAACTGGACAGCTGTGATGTAAAAACACAAGTAAAAATTGAACCCTTTCACCCTAGGCTAAAGCAGACTGCATGGTGGGCATGAAAAACGCACCACCTATGTCTTGTGATGACTTGAGGTGCATCAAAGTAACACAATCCATCTATCGGGAATGGCTTTTACTTTTACATGCCCCACAGGTAGGTCTTCTAAGCTTCAAATTAGACCACTGACAGCTTATTACCCACAGACCACTTCTCCTGCTCCAATACAGCAACAACTGCTCGGAGCAGAGGTCCATATTTCAGCCCAGATGAATAATATGAACACTGGAACACAGTCCTCATCACACTACAGTAAACACTCCTGGGAGGTCTCTCACTTAGAACAGATCTTTTCCTCTTTCTCAATGACACACTCACTCTCCCACACACACTGTACACACACCTCAGAAGCTAAAATCAAATGAGTTTAGCTGACTCATGATATCCAGAATACACTTTGGAGTTTAGAGGCACCATAAAAATTACACACCGTTCTTAACTATCTCTCTCTCTCTATCTATCTATCTATCTATCTCTTTCTCTCTATCTATCTATCTATCTATCTATCTATCTATCTATCTATCTTTCTATCGCTATGTGATATATTTTCTGTTCTTGTACAAAGGCAAGACATGAGTTTCCTGATTCTTAGTTTCAGTGTTACTTAGAGACAATGGTCATCGTTTCGACAATAATCATAACATACTCGCATCCCTGTTACCAAGCACTTTGTTTTGTTCTATTTTCAGTTCATTTTACTTGTGGTATCCTGGACCGACAGGCAGATGCTGCGTGCTGTTTACTGAATGTTTCTGATTGTTTTGAAAAAACTAATCAAAACACAAAAAAACAAATAATCTGGAAAGTCTGGGCTTCATCTGGTTAACATCTGCAATAATGTGTAAAGTTCATATTATTTTAAAGGGGAATTCCACTGAACTTTCACAAACGCTGCATAACTATTATTTTTATGAGATATATAAATGAATTTACAGTGGATTGATATGAAATGCTCCTTTCTAGAGAAGCTTGATTACTCAGTTCCATGTCTCTGAAAGCTCCCTCATAGACAGTTATTACATGAGATGGTTGCAAATATACTCCCTGATGCCGACCTAATATTTATAGCCCCATAGTGTAAGTCTCCTCTAAGAGACTTAAAACACTGTAAATTTAAAAGCTCCTTCTAATAAACATTTTTTAAAAAGTCCACAGGTGGCTCTTATTTTGGATGTACAGCTGTATGAAAGTTCTTGTAACCATTACATTACCTGGAGGTTGTTTAAAACCCAGTCACATCTCAGTCACAGAAACAGTTCTTTAAAGGAACAGCTATTTAAAGGTGTTATTTTAAGAGTGCTTGCATGCTTTTTGCACAGTGCAACATCCTTCAGAATGTGTTCAGCCATCTATTTATCTATCTATCTATCTATCTATCTATCTATCTATCTATCTATCTATCTACCTGTATGTCTGTCTGTCTATCTGTATATCTGTATATCTGTATATCCATATCTCTAGCCCTCTCTCTCCAGTATCTGCTCCTACGTTACCTCCACTAGCGGTAAATCTGGGTCCAGCTGCGTGAAGCTGTTCAGCACCACCGGTCCACTCTGCTCGCCCACCTCCAGCTTCACCCCGTCCCAAATACTACGGATCCGCCAGGCGCCACCGTCAAACATCACACACGCTCCCCTCACATGCACCATCAGGGGGGTAGGAGTGGGGGTGGATGGTAAAATCCAAATCCAGAGCCAAATCCAGACCCAAATAATCCAGAGAAAACTAAATGTATGGTTCCATGCTTGGAAAAGAGATCCAACTTTGTTTTCCTCCTGCTGCAGGAAAACCAGAAAACCTTAAGCTCACTTCCTCCACTCACACACACACTAACACACACTGAGAGGATAGAGAATAGAGGGACAGCTCTATCCCGCAAGCTCCACCCCTCCTCTTTCTCTCTCTCTCTCTCTCTCTCTCTCTCTCTTTCTATCTCGCTCTCTCTCTGTCCTGCATGCACTCTTCAAACCCCACCCCCACTCTCTTCTCAGAGCATGAGGTCACTTTTAGCAGCACTATGCTGAAATGAAAAGGGTCATTTAAAAGCTGTGGAGAATCAAGCAGAAGCTGTAAAAGCACCAAGCTCTTCTCACAGGGACGTGACTCACACCCTGCTACATTCACACTTGGGAAAAAGTCAGGACCACTGAGTTTGCAAAAAAATAAAATGAAATACTGGAATAACACATCAACTTATCCTGCACTGTTCATAAACATACACTGTACACCCACTTCATTAGAAACACCTACCATGGACTTACACTCACTGGCCATTTTATTATAAACACATCCCTTGTACTTTCCCTTCTTAGCTACATTATTAGAAACACCCTAGTACTTCTATTTTCTGGCCACTTTATTAGAAACATCATTTTGTACTTCCATTCACCAGCAACTTTATTAGCTTTGTCCTTAAGCACACTGGCCACTTTATTAGAAACACCTAATTTGTAAGCTGTTCTCTGTTCAGCTGAACATAATGTGTGCCCTAATTAAATAGATTTCAAACAAACATGTGTTTCTTTCGACTGTGCCTATTACTTCTACTCCCCGGTCACTTCATGAGATCCACCTGCCCTGTATGTGTTCTGTGTAGGTGCACCGTTACAGAGGGGTAAGGTACTATTTATTATTGTGTTTTCTTTCTCTGTTTTCACAAGTAAGATGCATGCATCTCTATTTTTACTGATTTAACCCTTTTCTCAAAAGAATGGAACTTCACTGTATGAATGGCCTCTATTCATTCTCACAATAGATAAATGTTTTCTAGAATCACATCCAGTGAACAAAACTGGACACTTTAGAAATGCCTACCTTAAAGCTCCGCTATATATGTTATATCACCAGAAGTATGTGAGCACCCTTTTTAACAATTGAGTGCAGGTGTTTAAGCCACACACATTGCTAAAATCAAGAACATATTCATACAATCACAACAAACAAATACTGGGTCATACTGAAGTGCTCAGCGGCTTTAAGATTGGCATGGTCAAAGGATGCCACCTTTGCCATTACTCAGTTTGTGAAATTTCTGCCCTGCTGAATCTGCCCCAGCCAACAGTAAGACCACTGTTTGAGACCACTCAAACTCACAACCTAGATTCAAACCCATGACCTCTTGGCCCAAAGGCAAGTATAGGCCACCACCAACCCTGCCTGACATCACAAATGCTCTCTGGATAGGTACAAATTCCCCAAAAACCTTGTGAAAAGCCCCCCAGAAGAGGGGCAACTTCTTATTAATGATTGTGGTTTTGATGTCCAATCCATTTATACAGATGTGATGGTCAGTTGTTCACATACAATACATGGACAAAAGTATTGGGATGCTTGACCATTACACCAACAGGGACTTTGACAATGCATTCATATCCATAGACTTCAATATGGAATTGGTCCCCCTTTGCAGCTATAAAGGCTTCCACTCTTCTTGGAGTGAAGGTTTCTGTGTGAATTTGTGTCCATTCATTCTGTAGAGCATTTATGAGGTCAGACACTGATGTTGGACGAGAAGGCCTACCTCGCAATCTCCGCTCCAGTTCATCCCAAAGGTGCTGGATGGGGTTGAGGTCAGGACTCTGTGTGAGTCAGTCAAGTTCTTCCACACTGAACTCCTCCAGCCGTGTCTTTACGGAGCTCGCTTTGTGTACTGGGACACAGTCTTGCTGGAATAGAAAAGGTTCTTCCCCAAACTGGGAAAGCATTAAGATTGTGTCCCAGTACTTTTGTCAATATGTCCTTTTGGGCATATAGTATATGTGTACCATAACAGACTGCACATCAGTGGTTCTGTGGTCAAGAATTGAATATTGGTGAAGAGCTTGAAGATGGCGAACACACAATCTGAGCATCAGATGTCTCTAACTGTACGCCAACTGTTTTCAATAAAATGGTAAGGGAGTGCATATGTCTATTGTTACTTACTTATTACTTCAAAAAAAGTACACCAAGTTCACTGCAAGCTATCCATTGCAGATGATATTCATGCTCTGTCCAGGACAACGCATAAAGTAAAGCAAGCAAACAAAAGGCTTTGTTGCGAATGTGCTGTGCTCATGTTCAAGAAAAAGACGTCTGTCTCCCCCGCACACCTCCTCTGGATGTTTTTGGCTGCTTTACTTTGCACATCTGGTGTGTGTTATGCGTAGGCTGAGGAGGCCGAGCGACTGCCAGTAAGAACCAGGGCAGAAAACACACTCAGGGAGCAGAGGAATGTGACAAGGGGGAGGGGAGAAAAGTCCAGCCAGGGGGAAGAGCAATAAGTGTGTGTGTGTGTGTGTGTGTGTGTGTGTGTGTGTGTATGGCGCCCTCCCTAATTGCAGAAGCAATACTGGAATAGATTTGCATGGAGTACAGTTATGCGTGCTTTGAGAAGGTTATCCATGCACTTTGTTCTAGGAAAAATTCCACATCAGCGTATATTATATTGTGTTTAACTGGAAAGATGTGTTTGATGTGTGTGTATATGTGTGTGTGTGTGTGTGTGTGTGTGTGTGTGTGTGTGTATGACCATAAAAAATGCAATGCAAGCAAATATGCACATCCAAACCTTGTGCAAATTTTCCTACGGGCATGTGTGAGAGTGTGTGTTAGACAAAGGCAACAAGAATGAAAGTTGCAAACATTTTTGAAACAACAGAAGAAAGTATTAAAAGTGTTGGGTAAAATTATTGAAGGGGAGCATTCATAAGACTACATGATACCTTCATAAGCACTTAAAAAAGCTTTTTCCAACAATATGTATCTGTTATAAAGGCTGCTTTGTCAATTTTGGTGTTATTTCACCTTGGCCAGTGTTAACTGACTCATGTTGGAATAAGCTATTATAAATGTTTATACAATTTCTGTGCCAACTGTCACAAGAGACTTATCTTACATCTTGTAGCTCTATGAACGCAGCCCTACAGTGAAGAGGTGCCAATTGTTAAAATGTGTGTAACACATTCTCTTTACATTTCTAAATGCAAGTCATTATCACTGTCCTGTGTGTGTGTGTGTGTGTGTGTGGTTTATAGTGAGTAGCTCTAATAATCTTCAGGCACACACTCTAAGCACCTGGAGCTGTTACATAACACTCAGTCTGAGTAATGTTCCCCGCACACCCGCACATGTGTCATCATTATAAATCCCTGTCAGGTTATCGGCAATGACTGATGATGATGCTTCAAAGAAGTTAATTGTCGTGGTGGGAAAATGGAGTGCTAATTAAAATACTGACGGTCTCGGGGTAGTCCTATTGACACTTAACAGCAAAATATAGGGGCTGTTCTGGAAAAATCTTCTAAACTGTGACACAAACCCCAAAATGTGGTGCATTATAACTTCAGATACATTCTATGGTCGCCAACATTAACAGCATTAAACACAAACTAAGATAGGTTCCTCTGTCATTTCTCAGATGATCTTCATGTGTTTGAAATATGTGAGAACAAAAGCCCCGCACCTTTAGGGAAACTCTTTACAGATATGGTCACACTGTTTTGGTGACTCACTCACGGATCAGCTTGACTCAGCAGGCGACCAACATCATTATAAACTCTACATAGTTATTTAATCCAGCAGTGTCAGACTCCAGTCCCAGAGGGCATACAGCACAGCAGAGCATAGTCTCCTCTGATCTTAGCACTTAAAATATATTCATTTAGACTAGTGCTATATAAATAAAGTTGGATACTTATTTATTTCTTGTTCTTTTTCATATACTGTTCCTTTTCACACACAGACACGCGCACACACACAAATACTTCATATTTAAATACATATATTAAATACTCATATGTTGAGTTAACACATTAATTTAAATCAGTTAATCACAGACAAAGTAACGCGCTAAAAAATGAACGCAGATTCATCGCACCACGTGACTTTAACCTGGTGCGGTGTTCTGTGCTACCTCATGACAGTGGTATAAAAAGGAAGCATTTTTCCACAGAAAAAAAAGAGAGATTATATATTTTGTGATAGCATACGCTACACATAAGTAATCCAGACATTCACAAATTAACATATTTAAAGGTGTGTCGATTATCACAGTCCCTCCAACCCTCCTAGTCTCTCTTTTTCTTTATCTGCATTCCTCCATCTTTCAAGGACACTGAGTAACATGGAATATTCACACAAACACACAAACACACACACACACACACACACACTCACACACACACACACACACACACGCACACACACACATACACACACACACACACACACACACACACACACACACCCACACACACACACACACACACTCACAC
>JBBIGA010000022.1:14126483-14145620 GCA_037576975.1 Alestes dentex | reverse complement strand
CTCTCTCTTTCTCTCTCTCTCTCTCTCTCTCTCTCTCTCTCTCTCTCTCTCGCTCTCTCTCTCTCGCTCTCTCTATCTCTATCTTTGTGTGTCTCTCTCTCTGTCTCTTTTACACACACACACACACACACACACACACGCGCGCGCGCGCGCACACACACCAACCCACACACATACACACACTTCTTTAGATGGATTATTTGTCTTTGAACAGCGGGTTAGGGTTTTTGGTAATTATCTCATGTCATGGATTTTCTATATTTAAGACCTTTGAGATTTCTAAACCCTGTAGTCCTCCAGAGGTGAGAGCACAGAATCAGTCAGAAGTTTAAATCAGTAATAGAAGGACTACAAGAGCCGCCTACCAGACCAGAAGCACCTCGCAGTGATGCAGATATGACATGTAGGGCTACGATATGTGTCTGTGTGCATAAACATGATGTGTGCATAATGATGACGAATCAACACACTAATTGATCATCATTTTTGACACACTCATCTGCAAGCCATGTCCACCAGGGGGCAGGTCAGAGCTAAAACATCCCCTGCCAGCATGACGGTGTGATTTGGTAACTACTTTAGATTTAGCACAGTGAACTTGACATCAGATGTGGAGACCACATTACTGTTTATTACACAGCTCCACTGATGATAAACAACTGGTGTTGTGTCTGGCGGATGTGATACACCACCCACACTTCAGATGAGTTCAGAATAAGTAGGGCAGCCAACATGGACGTGTGTACAATGTATAATCAGTTCTACATCATAGGAAATTGTGGAAAAGCACCTATAAACCTCATGTTAATTTTACACACCTGTATATTGGAAAGGTACAAGGTGACTAGACTAGTAACATTGTCAATAAGAGGTATGAATAAAAGTTTTCTAAAACTTTATACAATACTGTAGTATCTATAAAGGTTTAAATGGCCAATCTGTAGGTCCATCTGTGCATGACCTCCTTTTTAACTGTTTGCAGAATGAGAAATGTCACCTGCTGGTGGAAAATGAAACTCAGAGACTGAAGTCGCTGGATGAACATCACAACCAGCTCATCAGAGACTGGAGAGAACAACTCAAACCCAGGAAGAAGGTGTGTTTTTCATATTCATCACTGTCATTTTAGTAATTTATTTATTAACTTACTTACTTACTCACTTTGTTCATTTTAGAATGTGATCCAGTTGTGAGTGTGGTGCTTCTAGCCAACAAATAAATAGATAGATGGATGAACGGATAAATCAATGTTTAGATAGATAAATGGATACAAAGATGCATAAATACATATATAAATGAATAGACAGATGTATAGATAGATAAATGGGTAGGTAGATATATAAACAGATAGATGGACAGATGGATAAATGCATCTTTACACCATGCATTTTGATCCGTGAACCCATATAATAAATGCTGGCCTGATTGGTCAACACAAAAGAAAATGGGTTCATGAAGTAGAAAATGGTCATTTTACTTAAAATGGTTATATTTATATGTGATTGTTTTGTTTTCTTTGTCACCCTCTTATTGTGCTGTTGCGTACATTTATTTTAATTTTCCTTAATAAAGCTACTGAATGCAGTTTGTTCTTTTTTAAAAATGGAAATCACAAACATTTTTTTGCTGCATTCCTAGTTATTAATCACAGAAATTGAGCATTAAAGATGTTTTTGTCCCTCAGGCTCTGGAGGACGAGCTGAGTCAGAAGAAGCGAGAGCAGGAGATCTTCTTTAAGATGAGTGAAGACGTGGAGTGCCAAAACCTCGCCTCCCCAAACAGACTCACCAAATTCCTGCCATACTCCGACTCCTCCAACACATAAAAATGCCCAAAATCTTTCTCACCACTGATCAACATCCAGCACTGACTGCCACCACCAGTACAGGCTAGCTTTGAGAGTTTTCTACATATTGAAGTGATACTCATTTTCTCACCAAACTCCAAATTTAGTCGATCGGCCGAAGCGTGTCTGGTGTCCGGAGCTACAGCTTCTACTCCACCAAACCCGAGCCCATAAATCACCACACATTCACCTCGAATAGTGTACGCGTTAAATAATCTGTATTAGTAGCTAATTATGTAGCTTCTGATACTGTATGATACTGCTGAAATGCAGACAAACCACATCAAGTAAGTTTACTTGTGCAATTTCCCCCGGGATCAATAAAAGTTTTCTTATTCTATGATACTATTGGAGTTACCAAACAACTCGACACAGTTTGAGACGAGTGTGTGATGATTCAGGCATGTGGTTTGATGGGGTGAAACCTTCCATCTCTTATTACTCCAGTGCACACTTTCAGGCACCTTGTCTGACCAATTATATTTGAAGTAAATGGTGTACATTAGATTTTAAAGCTTTAACCGCCTTTGTTATAATATTGGTCTCTTTGCCGGCTGTGTTATGATTATGCTTTATTATGTCCATCTGTCAGGTGGATAAACATTGCAAGCTTTAAAATACAAAATAGCTTCAGTGTCTACAAATACAGCCACAAGCCACTTTAAACATATTTTCACTTCTCACACCAAAGCCAGTGATGAAACCAGGCTCATTTACAAACATCTGCTCTTATCGATTTGCTTTCTTCTTCTTCTTTTTCTTTGTTTTCTGGTTAATGTGAGAGTTAATGGATTTTTTTATATCCCAATAATAATATCAGATATTTTAGTGAACTGTAGCTCTTTGTTACTTCTATCAACTTTTTAACAGATTATTATTCTTATTACAGAATTTTACACAATAAAGGGACAACTTTACTTTTCTAATCCTAAATACAACTAATCAGTGACTAGCTACTACTTGCCTTAGATCAAAAACATATTTGTGTCCAATGAGCAATATTAGTGTCGCCAAGTATGTTGTATATATATAAAAAAAGCAAATATACTTTTTTTTATTTTTTCTATTATCATTAAAAATAATTCTATATGAAATAAAGAGGTCTCACTTAAATTTTCTAATTATATTATCAGTTTTAAAATGTAGTGTCAAATGGAGGCTCATGGTGAGAATGGAGGTTAGTTGGTACATGAATTTGTTCCTTTTTTTGCGGTTGGTATTTATTATTTTTGTTCTTGTACTGATTTATGTTTGTCACCAAAAAATGTGAGTCTGATTCTGTCACAGACCTGTGGCACAGTTACTGTAAAGGAAAACACTGGATGGTTCACAGACATGCTAAAGCCAAAAAAAAATATATATATACTTGGTTTCTTAAAAAAATAACCTGAAATACTGAAGATCTTAGCTTTAAGGACTTAAAAAAAACCCTTCAGTGTTTCTGACATTACTGAAATAAATTTAGTGCAATTTAGTGCAGTAGGTAACTCCAAATTCATTCCTGTAAATGTGTTTATTTTACAAACCCCCGTTTTATTACACTGATGAAAATAACATGCCATCTCAGCTCAGATGCCGTGAAACGATTTGATCATTTTTCTCAATTCATTATTCATTCGTTTTCTTACACATTAATCTGTATTAATTAATAGAGCTTATCCTCTGTATTAAATGTGAAATTCTGAAATTAGGAGATATAAAGGGATCACTATTCATTTTTAGTTATTATAAACTGTTTTTTGAAGGTTGCTTTCTGATAGCCGTGCTAAGTATTTTAAGAGAAATGTGTTTTATTATTGTTTATTTTCTATGATGCTGCCTCTTTGAGCACTGACACCTGATTAAAGTGCAATACGTTTTCTTTTAGCCCTTTTAAGCTGTATTGGCGTCTTGCGATGGGGTTACTGCTTATCATTTATTCTCCAGCAGTTTGCAAGTTTTGTTTTTATTTTTTGTTTTGGGATTTTTTGGGTTTTTTTTTTTTTTTTTTAGAGGGTAGCAAAAATCAGGTACAATCCCCTTTTTGTTTCTAAATTTATTTTCATAAAATTATACATTTTACTGCACTCTTGTGATCCTTCCTCTTTGGGACTTTTTTTTTGTAACAAACGGGTGGTGTAAATGGATCTTTTAAGTAGAAGTAACTGTTCATGTACAGAAATCTAATAAATAAAGAATTGTATTACTCATTTTTCTTCGTTTTCCTTTTTTAACGCCAACCCATAACCAATTTTACACACTGAAAATACTTCAGTTTGAAATGTTTATTTGGGATTTATTAGAAATAAAGGAAATAGCACAGTTGACACACCATCAACAGAGTGAGTAGCATACAGGTTACAGAAATGTGTGAATGAAATGGTGCTGCCTCCTCAATCCACCTAATAAAATAATTAACAGGCCGATACACACTTGCTAACAAAGTACATTTCCATCCAGAGCACATCCTTAGTCAAACACTCAACATGGCTGTGGCGCAATCTTTTCAGGTTCATGTTCTAACTGCTTTGAACGAGCATGTGTTCAACTGCATTTTTCAATTCAGATTAAAAAAAAAACCATTTAAACTGGCTATAGTGAGAGAGACGCTTGTAGGAAACACCCTATGGCAACTAGGAGCAGCTGATCATGCCTTTTGTCCCTTGCCAATAAAGTGAGACTATGATTATGTACATATTTTTATACATAAACATATATTTTAAAACACTGTCATTGGTTTCCTCAGCTTTTCCAGCCAAAAAACAGCAAAAGCACAACACAGACATTTTTAAGCAACCTACAATAACTACAAAACTTCAAATGTAGTGTTAATAAGGAACAAAATACCTATTCAAATGTATACTTGAAACCAGTCAAGCATGCATGTTAATTAAACATTAAAATGATTGTAAAATACTGTATCTAAGCACCATCATCGGTGGCATGAACATGCCATAGGGCAACACTGATAAAAGAACAGTGTGTATGGGTGGTCTGAGGTATTGTCAAACTCCTTTGTTTTTTTTTTTATTTACACACACATGGGAGGATAGTCTTTTTGATTTTGTATCATCTCTTTATTAATATTTTTTGTAAACAGTTGCTACTGTGTTCATCCTTGACATCCTGATTTGTCATTTGACATTTAGGGTTCGGCTATTTGTTTTCCATTTCGTTACGTTCTGTTCTCCTTTTCTCATCAATGCCACAGTGATGAAATGTGTGAACATCTCTAAAAAAAAAAGTGCAAGTTGAAGCATTGCAATAACCCAAACTTGGCTTTTAAAAAAGTGGATAAATAAGCAAAATGTCATTAAAAAGGCAGTATAAAACGTTTAGCATTAGCACATTTAAAAAATATAAAGGCCTGCTGCTGCATTATTCTATCATATACGCACCTGAAAGCACAGCTATTTTAGCCCATTTAAAGATTAGTAAGTGGAACCAAGCTGATGTCCTTGGTGACAATGGGTCCTAGCCAGATTTTAGCTTGTGATTTGCGTAGGCTCGAGCGCACACCTGAAAGTACTTCTGCTTTTTTTGAGTAAGTTGATGTACATTTAATTTGGAATCAATGTTTCACTAATGTGCATATACTGTAGCTAGGCTTGGAGGACTTTGCATATTATGTTGAGGCACACTAGCACAGAGGCTGCAAGGATTCATTTATATATTGCTAGTTTCTTATAGAGCTAAATATAAAAATAGTATGAGCTTGGTTAACATGCATAGAACAATGGGTTAGGAATGTGAGACATTCAACATTATTCTCCCAAAGAAGTGTCTCAGTGCCACACGTAAATTCCACCCACGTCCCCAAGGGGACAGTCAAAAACAAGCAAGCACAAACAAATTAATGTTGATCTGTTTGAACTTGCGAAAGAATGGAATGTAACGAGACTTTGACTGAAAGGTACCCATAAATAACAGAGTAATTAAATACATACATATGTTTATAAAAAAAAAAACCAAACAGACAAAAAAAAAAAATCAGGGTGTTACGAGTACCTATTGTTTTTTGGTCAGATAATTAGAAGGGATCCAGCCCTCGGACATTGACCCATCACTCACATTTTTACAAAACCACCAACCAGAGCTGTTTTTCTCAAGCACCTCAAATTGAGCTCCCTCCTTAAAACCAGGTGTTTGGTCGTCTCCCTCAAAGTCCGCTACTGCCAGGTACAGATCCTCTTTGGTTGGGTCTTTGATCAGAGGTGGAAGTTTGTCTCTTGGAGGCCCAGGTTTTTCAGCTTTAATCAGGGGCTTTGGTGGCACTTGCAATTTAGCCTTGGGTTCCTCCTTCTCCTTGTCTTTGGTGGGTGGAAGTTGGAAGGCCTTTGGTTTGGGTGGCGGTGGTCTGCTCTGAGAAGGGGCAGCAGACTTGGCCTCCTGAGTGTCATTCGGCAGCGGGGCTTTGATTTCAGTGGGGCTGGCTGGCTCTGAGCTCTTTTTTGGTGGAGGAGGCCTTCTAGGTGCACCGCTGGGCCTCTGCGGCGGCTCTTTGTGGCCAGGCATTTGGGGCTTAGAAACATCTGACTGATCGTGACCATGGCCATTTTGCTGCTTAGGCAAACATTTCTGTTCTTCGCTTGGTTTGCCATTATTAACACCAACGCTGGAAGTAGGACTGTTACTGCCATTGTACTGGGCAGAATCACCTGAGCTGTTGCCAGGCTCAGGCAGTTTAGATGGACGCAGCTTGCTTCTCAGGTTGGTAATGTCCAACTCGTTCTTGGCCTGGGGTTCAGGTTTGGCAGGAGGTGCTGGTTTGGGTCGTAATACTGGTTTAGGCTTGAGAAAAGGTGCCGGACTGGAGGAATCAGTCTTCTCTTCTTGGATATCAGGTTTAGGCTTTGGGGGCTGCTTTGGCACAGGCTTCAGGTTGAACTTCTTGACTTCTTTGACGGACACCTTGTGGCCACACTCCAAACCCATCTCATTGCGCAAATGCAAAGGCTTGTTCTTCTCTTCCTTTTTTGGCTCTGGAGGCTTTTCCGGTTTGAACGGAGCTGTTTTGGGGGTCACCAGAGGCATGATGACCCCAGGAGCAGGAGGCTTGGGCGGAAGTGGTTTGGAAACCTCTGGTTTAGGCTTTTCCTCTATTTCAAGGCTTTTGTTAATGGATTCCCTCCTGGGTGGTAGGGCGGGTTTCTCCTCAGCAGGGGGTGCTGAAGGAGCTGGAGGTAAAGGTCCAGAGAAAGGAGAACTGCTCCTGGCAGCATTGGACTTCCAATCTCTCAGTTTGGGACGTGTGGCAAAGTCAGCACTAGAAGAGGGCTCATCTGGCAGGGGTTTGGACCAGTTATCTTCTGTGCTGTTATTGGTTGGACCATCCTCCAGCTTCAGCTGAGCCATCTCCCCAGGGAGAGGCGCTAAGAAATTAGGCCTAGAGGCATTGCTGGTCTTCTTGTATTTATCCAAGAAAGTGACAGGAGCCCAGCCTTCTGTATCATCAATCTGAATATACCACCAGCCACTGGAATTCTTTTCAATCACCTTAAAAAGCAAGAAATGGAACAAGAGAATTTTCAAACTTTTACCCTCTTTGTTTTGGGCAACTGTACATTACCTATAAATACTCAAATAATTACTAAACTCGCAAATTTTTGGCAAAACCTTTCAGAAGTCAATCAGGTATGAGTGGGCACCTTCTTTTATTTAAACATTTGAACAGGGATCAACCAAATTTTGATCTTCACAATAAGGGAATAAACACCAGGGAATTCTGTTACTGTTCAACAGGCCTGAAGGTTACAGAACCTTTCTTGCCCGACAACTCCACAGTCAGACTGTGCACAAATGGAAGGAATTCTAAATCACTGTTATCCTCATTAATGGAACAATGAATTCTTCAAGAAAATCTTAAGACATCTGTGGGAAAACTAAATGTCAAGGGAAAATCAGTCATGCAGCAAGACAATTACCCTGAGCACACAGGTTGTTTTACCAAAGACTGGTTAAATGTTTGGAAATGACCAAGTCAAAGTCCCAACAAACAGCAAGCAGGTCATAGGAGGAGACCCATCAATATCCCAGAATTGAAGCTGTTTTGTTTGAAGGAATGGGTTAAAATTGCAGGACTGACCCAACAGTCACCAAAAATGTGTAGCTAGAAGAATTGCTGCACAAGGGGGTCACACCATAGATATGTAATACTGCTTCATTTTCTTGAATAAATAAATGACCATAATTTTTTGGGTTATGCTTATATAATTTTAAACCCTTTTTTAAACAAAACCTGGGGTGTTTTAGATCATATTTATGCACTAATCTAAGCACCACTATAAGTATTTCAAAAGCACAAATCTACAGTAGGCCATTAAAACGAAGAGATGAAATTTCATGGCAATGAGATGGGTAACATATAGGATCCAGACATGCATTAGGCCTATTTATGGATTAAACTGCAGAAAAATCCCTTAAAAATCCTATTTAGTCTTGGCTTGGAACATTGCAATAATAAACCTACTTTTTGTTAAATGACTTGCATAGCATATCTTACCTCTACTTTTACTCCTGCCTGGAAGCTGATGCCATCAGGGATAGTTGTCTGAAAGTCAGCGATGGTGTAGTACTCCTCTTCCACCTGGGGAGGCACTGGAGGCTTGGGCAAGTTGACTCCTCGGGGCTAACAGAAGATAGCCAGACAGAAAGAAAGGTGCAAGTGTTAGAGCTCCAAAATTCTGAAATCCAGAAGTGAGATTTAAATGTGACAGTCAAATTCAAATGTGAAATCAAATTAGACCACCCTTATCCAAATATTTTTACACTGGAGCTATGAGGTTAATTTGGCTAACAAATAGTGGAAGTCGTATGACACTGTATGACATAATATTATTTTACGAATAGCATTGCATATATTTTTTAAAGCTTTGTACATGTTTAGTACAGTGTCATACAGTGTTAGAAATGTCACCAGAAAGTCTAAATGAGATAACTTAAAAAATGACAAACGCAAGTGTTTGATGATTTATCAATACAGTTTGTGTAAAACGGTGGCGTATATGGTTCCATTACTTGTTAGCTACATTTAGAGGGAATTTGATTCATATTATTTTGAAAATCTGTGGAACTAGGAGTTTAATAAAAGCAGCGCTCTTACTATTGTTAGATCCCGACGTGGAGGAGGTCTCTGTCGTGCCCCGGCTTCTGTGAAATGAGAAAAATGTGGTTATGGACATAAGTGGAAATAAGTGAAATGCATTATTAGTTTCAAGAATATCTGGTAGAACCAAGTACAGTTTATTCTTGCTCTTGGAATGGAATGTTCCATATTACTTAGATAACAGAAATATTTTGGAAGATACTCCTGCATGGCGCATTCTTCTGAAATGAGCTTACTGCGCTTGTTGTCTGAAAATGGAGCGAAACGCTCTTTCTGGTTCTCCTTGTTGTCTTTGCTCGCATTCTGCTGCCTGCAGGCCCCGTCCAGATCGTTGGTGCTGGCATGAGCTGCTGCCCCAGCAGCCATTTTCTGGCTCAGGATGTCAGCCTTTTTCAGATAGGATGCTGGGGCCCAGCCCTCACGACCTTGGTACCTACAGAGGACAAAAGGTTCAGAGGCAGTCACGGTATTGTTAGTTATTCCAAATTTATTTTCAGTTTTCAATTACTATTTTCATATTTTCAACTGACAAAAATCCACCATCAACAGGGACCGTTTAATACATTTGGAACGGTTACTATAGTAAATACTGAAGCAGAATGCTGATATGTCATTAAGACGACTGGATGTAAGATGAAAAAATAAATTAAAACACCAAAGCCAAAACTTTTTGGGTGGTTTGGAGTAAGATAAGCTACAATGTTTAAGCATTTGAGTGCACTCGATTTTTTATGTCTTTTTTAATGCAGCTGCATTGTATTCCTACCTGATCTTCCACCAGCCTTCCAGATTTTTCTGGATGACCTCCACAGTCATGCCTCTTTCCAAATCAATTTCATCTTGATCGCGAGCCGCGTACGGGTAGATCACAGTGTACTTCTCTTCTGCAGCGTCGTAAAGAGAGCAGCATTAACATACAGTTTATGAGTCCGCTACATGGACACAACTGCAGCACATTTTTATGCTGTTGTTCTGGGTACATTCCAGTTCGGGAATAAAGCACCACTTCCTCTAAAGCATTTCACATCGAAAACAATTCTGTTTAACAAAGAGCATATTGATTACGTTCCTTTCAGCAGTCTATGGGGAAAAATCGAAGTGGAAGACATTTCACTGATGCCTTTTGTATTTTGCTCTTGGCAGCGTGTCACTGGCACTGCAAGACCGCTCCAGGATTTTGACTGGTGCAGCGTTTGACAGCAATGTCAATTAGTTATATTACCAGGCTGGTTCTCTTATGAATTTACCAGCACTGTAATGATGTCATATTTTCTTAATTACACAAGAAACATTCCCAAAAGGCAACAGTGAGGGGCGGTAGGGGTTATACACTGAAACACACATGATGCATCATCTGAACTTGGAAGTTGATGCAATGATGTAATGAGATACTGAAGGTCAGATTTACGGTTTTGTCTAAACTCCCAAATCATCATTGCCAAAAGAAAACCCTGGATTTTTTAAAAACATGAAAATGCCTTGAATCCTAACAATGTCTCATGATAAATAAACCCAAAGAAATGCTCAAAAGTAAACCTTGGGAAGTTTTTTGTATGTTGATGTAAAACATTCTCCCTCTCCTGTAAACATGTGACATGACAGACTAGCCCTAGTTAGGCCTGACACAATTATATAGTCGCTTGATCAAAATATTTCTCCGCAGCTGTCAGGTTTCGCAGTCAGATGAATGTGAACCGGGTGTTTTTACCATGGATATATATGCAACAGAAATGCATATATAGAGACACAGGGGTATTACAAAAACAACAAAAAATTTAACTTCTGACTGGAGGGCAGTGGTGAGTCATATTTGTTTATTTGAGCTCAAGCTGTGTATGCTATCATTATCAATAACTACAAAACAAGATAACTAAATGATTTGGATGCTTTAGACTGTGCTTCCACCCATTAAACGTAAAAGACAACCCCAGTGTAAATCACAATTATTTATAGTAAAGCAATTAATCATCTGCTAAAATTTCATTACAGTGACATTGTTCAGCCCCATAACGTCCCAATTACGTTAATTTCTCAGATTATTATACATACGCCAGCCTAACACTGACAGACAGCTGTATTGCTGAATGTCTTCCAAAAAGACCACCCAAGGGAGATTCTAGAGGGAGGTCTCTTTCAAACCTAGACACCATCAGCTAATGAACGTATTCTAAACTTTAGGGGCTTGGTGTTGGGCTGTAGTCGGGCATCCCTACTGTGGTGAATAAAAATTAGCAAAAAGCAGACGAAATGTAACAGAAATGCTAGAAAAACATGAAGCATTAAAGGATAGCTTGAATCAGTGATTCTGATTACTATAAGATTATTAATGTAGTAGATTTTAAATTATGAAATGATAAAATGGTTATTAAGAAGACAACGTTTAGTCTTAACAGATAAATATTCTAATTGCAGCTGTCACTACATCTTCCTTTTAAATCAGATGGTTTGCTTTAGTAATACAGGGTGACCTTTGATACTGAACTTAACAGGGAACCACAAGAAACTGAGTTGAAAACATGGAACAAGCATGCAGCATCCAGCAACACTGGACCAAAGGGGGGTTGAAGACAAGAATCGTAGTTGTAACTACATAGTGTGCTATTGCTAAACGTGTTGTACGTTTAATCTGTTCAGTGCTGAATCAGCTTAATCTGTTTTAGAGGTTTAACTTTAGAGTTTGTAGCACTGGGTGCTACTCTGGTATATCTGACCTCTGCGCTTCCTCCACGAATACATTCCTTTGAAGCCTGCTGCAGTTTTTTTTTTGTTTTACAAAAAAAATGGTAAACATTCAATATAATGAGAACTCACTATAAATGTATACAATACATTCAGTTAAAAAAAACATCTGCAAATAGATACATTAGTTAAGGAATGCTAAAATAGTTCACACTGGAAAATGTTTTGTTCAGCCTAACTTTTTACCTAAAAACCTCGATTGCAAAACAAAAAATGTCAATGCTGCAAAAATTGACTCACACACAAAAAAGCAATAGGTTTCCATCAGGTCTTTACAATAGAATAAAATATCATATCTGTAAAAACACTTTGGACTGATTTAACAGAGAAATCTTTAATTTTACGCACCTTCTCATAGCTAAGTTCTTTATGCATTTTATGGTTATGCTCACATTACCAGATTCAAGTGGTATATGTCGTATGTCATCAGACTGTTTTCACAGTGCAGCAGCAGCAGCTAATGAAGTTTCAGCCAGGAAATGACGCAGACATATTTTTCACCTTTTTCCTAACCACGAACAGCTGAGAAGTAATCAGAACTTATGTTTGTTATGGAGGTTTGTGCTGCTCATTTATTGCTATGATCAGTTGTGACGCATGTGGATCATTCAAATGGCTTTACTGATTAGGATATGCACATGCAGGGCATAGATTCATTAAAGACAGATGTGGTATCACTTTCATACACGAACGCAATGACTGCAGCCTGGAACTATAGTAAATCATTCATTACACTTTTACTTACTGTCTAATATCAGCTTTATATTTCTCCTTGAATTATGGTCTATAATTTTTTCATTAGTCCATTGGTACCTGTGGCATGTTTTGTAGCTACTGTCAAAAAAAAAAAAAGTAAACATCTGATCAGTTTATAAATTTGTTAAATGTATTCTTTTCAGTTGACAAATGTGTCAACTGTAGATTATTACACTTTGTTTTACATGCTAGTGAGTGTGACCTTTCACCCACATAAATGTATGTGATATTAGCAACTGGGTTATACTGTGTTATGCACAGTAATGTCACATCAGTTTGAATGTGACCTTCTTTCTACAGTGGCTATAGAAGAACGCATCTGTGGACAGAGCACAGTGAGGTTCAATCGCTAGGAATACATACTGCCGGGTGGAATACACTAAGGAAGGCAGGGACATGGCAACATACTGCCATAAAAGATGACAGGCTAGCAAGCATTTAGCGTCAGGCTTCGGGTACTCGTGAGTCGTACACTCCATACACTTCATGCAGCATGCGATGCATGCATGGTGCCTCGTGCAGGAAGGACACCGGACACACCAGCATGACCAAAAGAGGAGGGAAAAAAGAGATGTGGTTCTCCACCTTGCCCAAAGCTTGTGCTGAACAGATCCCCTAAAGTGCGCCGGCGACCCACGTGCCTCGGCAGTGACCAGAATCTCCGGCACACTCCAGCAGGGGACAAGCACACACACATAAGAACGAACGGTGACTTAAAAAAAAACTGGTCAACTGGTTTT
The DNA here is from genome assembly GCA_037576975.1 of Alestes dentex. Lineage (NCBI taxonomy): Eukaryota > Metazoa > Chordata > Actinopteri > Characiformes > Alestidae > Alestes > Alestes dentex. Next base: position 14,132,455 of record JBBIGA010000022.1, on the reverse strand, counting down.
GGTGGGTGTGGGGGGCTGACAGGTCTATTTGTTAAGGGTATGTTTAATATAACATTACAAAATTCTGAGATAATCACTTTGAAGTTGTCTGAAGTAAAAAAGAATATACACAGATCTGGATATTTAATCAACCCCTCCACCAGAATTCAACACAGTCTGCATTTCCCACAGCTATGTTTGATGGGGTAGACATCTGCATAGTACTCCTCTTCACCATGAATCCCCAGAACAGTATTTCCATTTTTCCGAAATCAACCTGCCAAGATTAGCTAATGAGGGTTTGGCAGTGAAGCCTACAAGTGGGGACCCTAAGCAGTTTGATTTGGCTGGAATAATAGGAGAATGATAATAAAGACGGTTTCAGTACCTTCCTCTGCAGGCAGAGCAAAATCATCTGGGTCATCCTGAGCCTCCAGGCAAGTCGCAGGCACCCAGCCTTGAGCATCCTCGGAGCTTACAAACCACCAACCTAAAAACCATAAAACACATTTATTACCTAAACTTTTGAGATGTTAATCAATCCAGCACTGGAGGCAAGTTTCATGTACTCTTCAGTAAATATTAGGAATGTGTGTTCTGATGTACTTTGACAGTTGAGAGTAAATGATGATTAGATTGTAGAGTTGTGGACTCATGTCTTCTACACAAAGCTTCTCGTGTTCATTTATGTCTAAATATTAGTTATGTCTAAATGATTACTTGGTTAAAATCGATTGTTTGATTTGAAATTCATTTAAATATATGTTTTCAACGAATACGTTTAGCGAATTGATAAACAGTGTCATTATAAAGCCATGTTTAGAAGTCTGAAAATTCTCCTCAAGAGGGAGCACTCTGTTAGCACTCAAGTATTGTATTGGACTGAACTAACTAGGAACTATTTGACCATTCTTTAAAGATTGCACCCTGCCCTGCATGCACACAAACACAAATACATACATACAGAGGAACAAAGTGTGTGTGTATGAGTGAGTGTGGGTGTGTGTGAGAGAGAGAGAGAAATAGAGAGAGAGAGGGAGAGATAGACCAATTTTTTGCTCTGTAATTTTACCTGGCAGAGTTTGCAATGCACTTCATTTTCATTTTTTGTTTGAGTTCCAAACATTCCACACCTTTTGATGGCTTCACCCATGTTTGTACAGTAGTATCTGATCTCAAAGGACCACACACATGGTGCTGTGAGATTAGATGCTACCTGATAGTAATGTGTCCTTCTTCTTCTTTTGTTGTTTAATGGGGATTGGCAAACAGCTTCTAAGTGTATTATGACCACCTCCTGGTGGTTATAATGTTGGTAAAAATGTAAACATATACTTTAAAACAAAAACTAGTTGAATTAACTATTTAATTTTTTAATGCATATTCTAAATCCATGACCCACACTTAACGCGTAGTTACTTTCATGAATTTGAAGTAAAATGTAATTTTACGTTATATACTCAAGTATTCATAACTGTTTAAGATTACTCAATTAATCATCAGTTTTCTCAGTGTCCTTCACTAGGAACCTCAAAGCTGGTGGCCTAGTGGTTTGGGAGTTGCCCCCGCAACCAGAAGGTTGTGGGTTTGAATCCCAACACTGCTAGCAGTACCTCTGAGGTGCCCTTGAGAAGGGACCGTCCCCACACACTGCTCCCCGGGGGCCCCTCTTTGGTGGCAGCCCCTGCTTCACTTGGTGAATGGGTTAAATACAGAGAAAGAAGTTCACACTGTGTGCGGTGGTGTGTTCACATGTGACTTTAAGGGATCACTTTACTTTATAACAGTATAGATTGAGCCACAAGCTGGCAAATTCAGAGGTATCTGTGTCCCTCACCTGATTCATTTTTCTCTATAACCTCCACAACCTGGCCCACACGGAGGCTGATCTCGGAGCTCTCCTGCTTCTCATAGTCCGTCACGGCCACATATTGGTCCAGCAAAAGTGGGTCAGCTGAAGTGGAGTCTCCCCCTGTTATGGACAAAATGCTTAGATATTGATAAATTAGCTTTCACTTACACATTCTACGACAAGAAGAGCAGAGTGAAGCTAATGTGATTACTGGGAAGTTAGAAGTGGAGAAATTGAAAGCTGAGACAGGACAGTTTAGTGCAAAGAGATGAAACAGAGAAAAGAAGAAACGAAACCCACACCAAATCACCAGAATAACTGCAGTGAATGCAGCAGCAAATCAGAGGAGCTGACCGGTTTTATGACCAGCTGAACCTAGTCTGCAGGAGAAAAGGCTCTCTTCGATCAAAGCTCAGACTAATCTAACCTTTAAAACCCACCATCAAATGGTTTGCATGTGGTTAGTCTGGCTATTTATTTTGTACTTAATCACTTGGCCCCCATCAGGATTCATAAGCAATATAGGAGCGCTTGCTGAGGAGCACCAACCCACAAACAAGATCAACTAACGAGCATATTAGTTTAGGTTACATACCTCTGACCACATCTTTGCAACACATTCTCTTAGTAAAGCTGCACTTATAGAGTCTGAAATGACTTGTAGTAAATCCTTGTGCTCCTTATGGAAATATTACTATATCTGAGTTGAAACACTGAGGATTTACTTTGATTGGCAAGCTGTGTGTAATCTCAGATACTTGCTTTTGCACAAGAAGACTGGAGTTAAACTGCAAGAATTTACTTCCTTCTCTACTCTTTAGTCTTTTATAGTCTCATAGAGTACAACCACTGCGTAAGAGACCAATCCATGGACTAAACAGTCACATGCAAAAGTCTGAAGACTCACAGAGGATGTACATGTTCTGTTGATTTCCTAATTGAGTTAACACATTCTTTCCATAGCTCGTTTAGAAAATGAACAAAATATGTACATCTAAACTTAAATGTGGCCTTTTAATGCATATTGGGAAAAAAATTGTGAAATATGTGCGTTTACAAGTTTATAAACATTTACAAGTTTACTATATGTTAAATAAACACTGAATGTGCATTAAAACGTTAGTTCTCTGCAGAGGACATTTACTTTAACTTCAACATAAGTTAAAGTAAGTTCAACAGCGATCCCCAAACCTTTGCACATGACTACAGGCATGACCAGCTGATTACTTCCAGAATTTGCTGTACTTGTGATGTGAGTCTGTGTGTTTGTGTGATGACTGAGATTTGTAATATGTTTCATCAGTTTTGCATGCTTCTTTTGGACTGTTATTGGCCTACTGACTAAAAAATTAATGCAAGAAAGTGGTCTAAGGTCTGTACTAAACTACCCTACACCGTAAGTACAGTTCAACTCTATACTAATGTCAGCACACTATAGTTAGCATTGTAAATAGACACTTCTACCACTGTTACCAAAGTTACTTGAAGCAATAGCTCAGGAAATAATCATATTTAGTTTTCCTCTTTGTCCCAAATGCAGTTTATCCTATTTTTAGTGTCTGAAATTAGTTTGTTTAGTTTTGCACTGAAGATACAAGGCTAATCTAGCTAACGAATAATTGTTAGCTAGTATAATAAAGTATCACATTGTTAATTATCTCAATAGTCACTGATTTTGTTGACCGAAGTGCATGTGTTTTGTTTATTTTAATGCATGACTACTTTAGTGCATTTAGCGTGGTTTAGAATTAGCTTTCGTTACTTGCCAGCTACATTAGTGCTGAAGCTCCAGTACAAAAACTAAGACTCAAACTACAGACACCAAACATGTGTTGGTAGATCAACTACATTTGGGGTAAGATGTTATTAGACTATTATTATTATTATTAAAGTATATTAAACTATTGCTAGAATCACAGGATGAGTTCTGTCGATTTGTTACTTTCAGTGACCTTCCAACACCAATCAAACCACCACTACACAGCCATGCGTTCATCACACAGGGAACAAGCACCAAGCTTTGCCCCAGCCCACCTCAGGAACTCAAGAGTGGGGGTGCACCTCGAGGGCTCACACACAAAGAGCATGGCCAAACAAGTGGCAGTTACTACCTCGCTTTAGGAAAGAAGTCGCTCTCTCCACAATGCCTGATGAGGGAAAATGAATGAGAGTTGTCGTAAGGGAAGTGGGATTTGAATAAAAGTTGGAAAAGGTAAAGGGTAGTTCAGATAACACAAGGGTCAAAATATTCACAAAACAACACAAGATAAAGATACAGTTCTTGGATTATGGGTTGCAAACAGAACTACACTTCAATACAGAGGGCTGTCTATGGCAGATTCAGACTGAGTTAAAGGTGCAAAGTTGAATTATGACTTACCCCCACAACAGGTAATACATTATTCATTGCACTTCCTTACCTGATTTCTTTTTCCCGATGGGTTCTCTGTAAACAGAATGAAAACAAAAAAGTAAATGTTAGATGAACATGTTGGAGTAAAAACCATTAAAGCAACATGGTTTTACTTTAAGATTTGTCCCCTTAAAGTTTCACCATTCACCAAAATAAGGCGATAAAACAAAGCCTTGCTTGGATTAGATTAGTTTTTCAGGATGAGGTCATAAAATTTTGACACTCTGAAGTATTTTGACATTTTAAAATATTTTGTAATTAAATTTTGAACTTTTGAAAATTTGCCTCTGGACTGCAATCAAATTACAGGACATGCAAGTTTCTAGGTTGCATGACCTACGATTTTTACAAACTTTTTTTTTTTTTTACAAACTACGATTTTTAGAAACTTATTTCTAGAAAATAGGTGATGATATTGATCATCACCAGTTTGGTGAAAAGAATGCCATAAATCAATAAACACTTTTATTCAGCCTGAGCGACCTCACTTTTTTGACTGACTATTCATCTCCTGCTAATGGTTTCCCAGTGTATAGACACAAAGCTCTGCCATCCAGACTAGAAAAATGGTTAAAAGGCACCAAGGCATACATCAAATGATTATGAAAGTGTGTAATATGGATATGGAATTGCGCACTAGGAGAAAAATATGGTTAGTACCAGGGGGCAGAAATCTTTTTTCCAGCACTGACTGACATTGAGTTTTGGCATTTTCTGTCAAGGATAATTCAACTAGACTGGCGTTCTGCTTTTGAACAAAGTTGCTCAATTTAATGACATTTCAATGAAGTCTAGCTTTACGTTACTACATCCTTTCCACGTTATAAGATTAGGTTGACGCTGTTATTAAAATTTCCCAGTCACTTACAGATTCCCAGCTAGGTCTCTCCCAATCACATAAAAATTAGTGTGAGATCCTTCTAAGACACTTGATCGAAGTCACATCATTTATCCTAAAAGGTATGTAGTGCAATCCTTTGGTGATAAGTTGCCTGATATGGATATTGCTCATTCACAGAAATGCTGAAAATGCTCAATTATGGCTGTATAGTTAGAAAACACACACATCATTTATTTCCATAGACCTCATTTTATATAGTAGAATTAGAGACCAAGAAGCACAAGAACACAGTTTAGTCCATCCTAATATATTTCGTTATAAATTGACTATAGTAGGTTTCACTATCAGCCAGATCATTCTTCTCCTATATAGTGTATTTAGTATATTTAGTATAGAGTAAAGTATATCACAAATATTTGGTATATATTTAGAATATTCAGCATACTTACTATATAGTATATTATATAGTAAATGTTTTGTATACATTAAATATATTTATCATATATTTAGTATATAGTGTAGTGATTATTTTATAATGTGATATTTTTAGTATATCTCCTATATGGTACATTTAACAGTATTTTAAACACAGTCAAAATTAGGAGTGATAAAATTGTAAGACTTAATTTAGAAAACGTGGGATAGTTTTTCAAAATGAAATGATTAAAACTTGTTAAGGTTAGGCATAGTGAAAAAAAGTCTTATTAAAAATTTACTGAATGGTAGACGAAGCTTTTAATTAATTACCCCAGCCCATTCATTTCATATACAATGGCAGATGCAAACTGCAAATGCCTTTGTATCTCTCTTTCTCTCTCTCTCTCTCTCTCTCTCTCTCTCTCTCTCTCTCTCTCCCTCTCTCTCTCTCTCTCTCTCTCTCTCTCTCT
>JBBIGA010000022.1:14116185-14126383 GCA_037576975.1 Alestes dentex | reverse complement strand
TCTCTCTCTCTCTCTCTCTCTCTCTCTCTCTCTCTCTCTCTCTCTCTCTCTCTCTCTTTCTCTCTCTCTCTCTCACTCTGTCTCTCTCTCTCTCTCCTGTTATATCAATCATCGTACTAAATAAGCAGTGTCCATTTCATTCTGTGTAGTATAGTGGAGCTTGAAGCCAAGACGCTGGCAAAGCATTAGGAAAAAGCTCTAATCCAATTCTAAAAGACACACCAAGGTCCCTCTTTCATATACCGTCAGTCGTCTCGTTTGTCGTGACAAGAGTGAAAGTGACGTCTTTGTTAATTGTGCTCCAGCATGTTAAAGACAAACGAATTACTATGTATTACAAATTTTTCAGGCTTGTATGCAGTAAGCGTCAATGGCAAAGTGTGTGACGCTGATTCTCACACAGCAGGTTCTGGATTCATCATAATGAATTTATGCTGAAATCTAGCTTGATGACAGCACAGGGAATGCATTATGCTTTTCTCTTGCTCACAAAAAATAACATACAATCTTGAACAGAGTTTTTAGCTACATAGGATGTGTTTGGATGTGTTTTGCTATTTGTAAAATTATCACATTGTAAAGTCACATCTATTTACTGTACAAATAACTGCAAAAAAAAACAAAAAAAAAACGGAGCCACCAGAGGACATCCAAATGAAAGGCTTAATAGTCAGATAGGCCAAAGTATTCTCCATGCCAAATTTCATTAATGGAAACATGAATAAAACATTCTTGTGTAGACTTTACATTCGGTAGGTGGTAATGCTAAAAGTTTGTAAAGTGGTGAGCTTTGATTTTAGATCAACAATCGGCAGTTTGTCTAAGACACCAAAAATCTGTCTTAACAGACAGAATAAATGTAACTGGAAATGAATAATGGTTCAAAAAATGAATAAATGCCATAGAATAGCCATTTTTGTTCCCTAAAGAACCATGTTTGAAAAAGAGGTGTACCTGAATGTTAAGAAGCTTTTAAAAGTTACAGAAACCTTCACATAATGTTTCTAACCACTTCAAGGTAACCTAACTTCTCAACTTTGGCTTTAGAAGAACAAACTTCCCCTGAGTATTAGTACTAAACCTACTATAATAATAATAATAACAATTGTTATTACTTTTTTAACTATTATTGTTTTATTATATTATTATTATTATTATTATTATTAATATTATTATTATAAGTATAGTTCCCCTGCTGAGACCCTCAGTGTTTTTTAAACAGAGACTGAGGACCCATGTCATAAATGATCCTATCAATATAAAGTTCACAAAACCTAAAAATTGTTTTCTGTGTGTGATCTGAAAGGCCTTGAAGGTGTATTAACTCCATTTCTGGTAGAATCTTAGTCATCTAGCAGATCTTACTATTAAATCTAGATTTACTAGTGTGAGGGGTGTGTTTTCTTGTGGACTATAAAGCACTCATGTACTGGATAAGAGCATCTGCCAAATGCTGTAAATGTAAATGTAAGGATTCTGTTTAGGATCGTTTTATTATGTAGAGGTTCATTAAACTTTAAAAGTTTTTTAAAGCAGTTTTGTAAAGAACTAGCCATTGAATGCTCTCCACAAGAAACTGTTTAGTGGCAACAGTAATAAAAGGAGCTCTAGGCGGCTCAGCCATAGGCAGTGAGGTGTGTACAAAAGCGTGAACTCACTCTATAGGTGGATTCAGGTCCTCAGGACGGGTCTCAAAAAACACACGGACCTCCTCGCACTGGGAAATGTACACAGGCAGCTGGATCAGGGCCTGAAACACACAATCTCCAGAGTAATTATGTGTTCCAGAAAACGAGATTGTCAGTAAAATGTCAAAGACTTTTGACTGCAAGTGAACAGAAATGCATGTGATTTAACATTTTTATTTAAACTTTATGAATATTTGACACACAAATAAAAAAAAAACAATAAAACAGAATACCCAAAGGTCACTTTGCATTTGGGTCAATACTATATTTCCATTCCTGACCCATACATATAATTAAAACAAAGAATTCATAATATTTTTATGCACATGTAAAATAGGTCAGGTCTGCAATACTGACAACATAAAATCTGACGGACGCCACACATTTGAAAGTCCTCTATAATGCTTCTTAACATTGATATACACATATACATACTGACAGACTGCACTACATTACAGGAAGTGTAGGGGGCGGTGTTTCATCTGTTTTGTTGCACAATACAAGAAATCACTTGCAAAGACAAAACTCTGAAAGATGATGGTGGAAAAGGAAGGAATCCCACAGAAGGCATACTATACTAGCAGATAAGTCAAATGTTTGAAAAACAGACAATAGGTTACACACACTATATGGACAAAAGTATTGGGACACCTGATAATTACACCAACAGGGACTGTAATGATATTGTACTCAAATGGAGTTTTTCCCTCTTTGCAGCTATAACAGCTTCCACTCTTCTTGGAAAGCATTCCACAAGATTTTGGAGTTTCTGTGGGAATTTGTGTCCATTCATTCTGTAGAACACTTATGAGGTCAGACACTGATGTTGGATGAGAAGGTCTGGATCACAATCTCTGTTCCAGTTCATCCCAAAGGTGCTGAATGGGGTTGAGGTCAGGACTCTGTGTGGACCAGTCAATTTCTTCCACACTGAACTCCTCCAGCCGTGTCTTTATGGAGCTCGCTTTGTGTACTGGGACACAGTCCTGCTGGAGTAGAAAAGGTTCTTCCACAAACTGGGTCCACAGAGTTGGAAGCATGGTGTCCAGAATGTCTTGGTTTGCTGGAGCATTAAGATTATCCTTCACTGGAAGTAAGTGGCCTAGCTCAAACCCTGGAAAACAGATGTGTCCCAATAATTTTGTCCATATTGTGTAATTGTCAAATGCACAACTATGAATAACTGTACAAGTACTGAGCACCACTTCCCAGTGCAAATAAGGTTTTCTTAGTGTGTCTCCTTTAGTGAAAGCCAACAAAAAGAGCTACGATAAGCCCAGTTCCCACACCTCCACACAGCCAGCGCCAGTTAGCGTGCATTAGCTTCATCCTGCTGCTGAGAGATTTGCTGTTCCTTATCTACACTCATCGATCCCTTCTCTGAAGATCTCCCAGGCTCTGTGTCCTGTCTACCGAAGGGAATCAGACGAGAGCTGACACTCACTTTCTCACTAAAGATTAAGGTCTCAGCAGAGGCTTCACTCTCTTTCTTGCTTCAAATCACAGGAATAAAAGCAAACACATCTAACTGAAACCAAATAAAAGACAACAATCCAGATAGATATATGGAGCAAAATCAGTCTGGAGACAAATTAGATGTCCAAGATCATGCTGGAGTCTATAAAAACCCTGGCTAAAAGTGGCACACATTTTAATCCTTGAAATTAAAAACCATTCCAATATTTAAAATCGTCAAACAGTAGATACAGAAAGGGCTTCAGTTACAACTTCCCCCTGGGAGGTGAATATGCACCTTGCTTCTTGTGGCATAAGATGTTTTTTAAAGCCATGCATTGGGCCAGTGGAGCACTGACTTGTCTTTAATAAAGCTAAGTGCTTTGGGGGTGTCCTTGTCTACAGACAGACATGCTGTCTCTCTGTACCAGCTGAATTATGATGCCTTGGAGATTTTAACAGCGCAGTGTCTGCTTGAGGCGTCCTTTTCTACTGAGGTCATTTGGCTTTGAAATATTAGTGGCATGGAGTTGGTGCCAAATTTATACAACAAGCCTCTGACTTGCTAATTAGCCTTCAGGATGTCATGTGAGAGAGTACTCACCCAAATTTAAAATGACAACATTTATAGCTACTTCTACACACTCCGTGTTATTCCGTTAATCTACTAAAATAAGTATTAATATAACTATTATACTTCCAGGGGTCTTATCTGCACATTATCCATCACTCCCTGTTAAGGCTGAAACTAATGATTACTTCTATCACATATTAACACACTATTCAATTACTCTACTAAAATAACTACTAACATAACTATTATACCTTCTCTGGTTCCTCTCCCTTTATCTCCACCAGCATTCAAAGCTCCATCTGGACTAACAAGCCATTTCTCTTTCATGGTGCAATGTCCAACACATCCTTTAGTGTACTGATATAAGTCAGATTCCCTGCATATCATACTGTTTATATTATATTACAAAATTTACAAAACAAACTTTGGTTATTCCGTGTTAAGTTGTTTTAGTTCATTTCTATCATCAGGAAGTTTTAAAAAATTGTATAAAGAGGTTGACATTTAGACATTTTGTATAAATAAATGAATAAACAACAATAAAATGGAGATACAGTGTTATATTCCAACAGTGACGATATGAACTGTGTGCTTTCTTATAGAAAATTTAGTCACTTTCTCATAACCATCATCGACAACTCCTCAAACGCTGACAAACTGTTGCAGCTCTACTCTCTGGGCCTTAATCCGATGAGCTGGTTTCCAGGGGTGGCGCTGCGTGCCACAGATTGATGCCTCCCCAGGGTGACCTCCATAGTCATTTATATTCTCTCCAGAGACCCAGCACATGGAGGCCCATTACAGCAAATGGTCTGGTGCTCTTCTCTGCGGGCTGCATTAACCTGATTGTGTGTGTAAGTGTGTGTGTGTGTGTGTGTGTGTGTGTGTGTGTGTGTGTGTGTGTGTGCACATGAGAGAGTGACAAATGTGCATGCTCATATATCTTGGTGGATGTTAAAAGCAGACATGGACTGAAGATTCCTTGGGGTTTAAAGATGGAAGAGCTACAAATGAGTAGTTAAATCTAAACGGGGTGAGTTTTAAATCCTCAGTCAGAGTCATGTACTAGGGTCAGGGATTATACCATAAAGCTAATTTCATTTGTAGCTGGCTAAATGGAGCCATTTAAAACGATAGTTCACGATAGAAAATCTAATTTACAAGTTTTGACCCATTATTCAGAATGTAGTCGATTAGTCAAGACAAGTTTTGTGCCTCAGTACTCAAGTACTGCATGAAATCTATGTGACTAATTGTCGTTCAAAATAGACAGATGTTTGTTGTACAGCTAAAAACAATAGTAGCAGCCATTTGAAAAAGGATTTACATTCAATTTACATATAAGTTAACACACAACTCTTTTAAAAGCTTAAAAGAACAGTAGCAAAAACTGCTTCATCTAATTGACACAGAGGTCAGAAATGGTCACAAAAAATGAATTATGGTAAAAATAAAATACAAGTAAAATATAAAATATAAATAATTTATTTATTAGTATTATCATAATGTCAGGCCTTGTTTAGTGTACTAAAACTAAGGCAATCAGATACTAGACAACATAAATATCTGATTCTATGCGCTTTAAAATGATTTTTATAGTGTCATATGATGGTATTACTAATATACAGTTACATCATTTTGAAATCACACACTGAAATAGTACAAAACATAAAGCAAAATAGGTCACAAAATACATAAAATAATCCACTTGAAAGTCATGTGATGACAGTTTCCCCATAGTGTCAACAACGTGATCTTACAGAATTCAGCATTTTAAACAAGTTTTGATGATTTTTTTAAATCCCTCTATATCATTGGAAATGCTAGGATTAACTTAAAGTTAATGTAAGATGTATACATATATTTTCAGGCCACTAATTCTAAAATAATGGTTGTCTGTTTAGCTAATATTAACCATGATATCTAAGAGAAGCATCTAACAGTCAATCTTTACATTGTATGCAACTCTGAAAATCACTGGAGGAGCTTATTAGCCTGTTAGCAATTTACTACACTTCTTGTTAAATAATGGTTTTTTTTTTGTTCAGAATGGTTTTGGAGCTCAACACAACTAAACATCTGCACATTAATGCACTCTTCTCCACATCTATTGTACATTACATAATCAGTCTAAAACTTGAGTAAAAGCAGCAAGACAAAGCACATAATTTCAAACTAAACATGACTGCTAACAAAGACGTTTACATACTTGAGTAATACAATCAAATGGAGCGACAAAATGCTTCCAAAGTTAAGGTACTTTTATACATACTTGTAACACAAATAACATACTTGTGCACATTTGCACCCGGTGAGCATATTTAAGCCTTTTTTAGTGTGTGCGCTTCTTCTGGTACTGTCGTGTGTCTTGTAGAAGAAGTAGTCTCAAATTATTTCAGCCAACTTCAAAATGTTTGTTTTAAGTGAAGTGGCTCAAAAAAGAAAAATCACAGAACTTGAATTATAAAATGAGCTTGCACATTTAAAAAATCAGATGGATCACAGAAAAGAAAGTATGTAGTGTGTGATAGCGCTTTAATTTAAGCTTATTTCCTGATCTTGAAAGTTTAGACCCAACATACAGTCATAGCGGAAAGGAAGCTTTTATATCCGGACATTTCCGTCATTTCCTTCCGATGTGAGAATGATTTGAAAAGTGCTTAAATGTGCTTAATAGTCTCTTGATCTGATGACCACAGAAACCTGGCACCTTTTCACCCAGAGAGGGAAAACCCTTCTGTGTCAGCACTCTGCCGCGGCACAAAAACAGCACTTTCTGGCAAGACACCAAAAAAAAAAAAAAAAAAAAAAATCATGCCCATTATGCTGCTCCCTTGTAAAAAGACACAGGGTAACATTTTCTTTTTAAAAAGCCATTTCCTCTAGAGGCAGCCCTTTAAAAACTAAACACAAAGCTATGGCTTGCTGACAAAGGCTGGCTCAGCAGAGCTCTGGTTCTCCTCCCTCATGGGGGCACTGCTCTGCCAAATCTGCTCACATTTTTATTTATTTATTCATTTAAACTAAAGAAAAGAATGTTATCCAGTTTAAAGTTCGCATTGTTGATCATATAACGCATTATGCTCCAGTTCCCGATGCAAAATTCCACAATAGGGAACAAACTACTACATATTATATAGTGCTGTATTATGTAGTATAGAACTTTCATGCATTTAGGTTAAGTGAGGTGCTATAGTCCTCTAAATGTGAATCCAGACTAAAGCTGGACAATACGACCAAAAGTCAAAATGATTATTTGAGGCAATATATATAACATCTTAATTTTTTTATCTTATTCTGTGAAATAAAAAATATTATTTGAGGTAATATATACAAGTATTTATAACATAACTAAACATTAAACACATAATGTTAGTTATATTTAGTTGCTGATGCTGTACTTTCACAGATCTTTTGACCATCACGATGCAACACCTTTAAAACAGACTCAGTCAACGGAAGTTGGACTAACAGCTAAAAGTCCAAGCGTTCCTGCTAATACCTGACTGAAAATGGTGTAAACTTTTAGTAAAATATGTTGCCCCCATGCTTTATCAAGATTTAAAAAGGGGGATTATGAATTACTATACCTGTTATTAGTTTTTCATTAAGATTTCAGAGACAGAGAAAGAAGCGATGATGGCTGATGCAACACTCACCCTGCAGTATTCGTTTATTGGCCGCAGGCGCTTCATGGCCACATCCCTGATGTGACTTCTTCTGAACAAAATTTTCCCTGGGAAACAAAACACAACACAGTCATTTTTTGGACTCCATATGACATTTGTTTGAATTCGGCAAACACTTGAGCGCAAGGCAACAATCCTGGTTTCCGCAAACTACACTTACAACTGGCAGCGTTCAGGTGGTCTGTATAATAGAATAAAACGTTTTATGGCTCATTCAAAAGCCTCAACAGTAACATCACTGATTTTGAAATACTCAAGGATCTGGCTGCCTTTTACTATGAAAACATCTCTCTTGATTCTGTTTTTTGCTTGCCAGTATGAACTACTGTAACAGACAACAGCTCTTATACAGCCTGTGCTGGACCCTTATTCATCTGAGTTCTCACAACAGAACAGTGATGAAGAGTTTTTCCTTATTGTCAAAATAAGTCAAGTCAAGTTTGGGAATGCCCACCGTGAAACAAGGCATGTGTTTTGTGTCTTGTTATCGAGACAAAAGTATGCGCCAAAGCCAACACTTATCATGGAGCCAAATCTGAGTGACTGAGTGATGAGAAATGCACTTAAATGGGTCTTTGGGAACCTTTAAATTTTACAGCTCTCAGGAAGTCAAGAAAAGAAGATAATGGATAGTGTGTAACTAGAAGTTTGCGTGCAAGAACAACAGCTTTTAAAACTGCATGTACTGGGGTCAACAAAACATGGTTAAACCAGTAAAAGCATATGGTTCACCTTCAGCACTAGAACCACCACAGCATTGAGCTCTTACTGCAGCATTTTTTCTCTTTTTCAACTAACTGCAACAAAGTGTTGTCAAGTTGATATAGTACCAGAATTACCATAATGTATTTCTCTATTTATTTGTGCTCCAGTGCATAGAGGTCTTTGATTGTTCGCACAGCATCACACGTCAAATTTTAAAAGACAGCAAAAAGGCAAAAAATTTACAAGATGGCAAGGGTATTAATGAGAAAAAGTTAAATTCGACTTATATTGCACTTTTTACAACCAAGCAGCTTTACAGAATCCAAGTCCGAGCCTCTAGTGAGCCAAGGGTGGCAAAGGGGAGGAAAAACTACCTAAAGCTGGAGGAAGAAACCTCAGACGGAACCAAGACTAGGCGACCCAGAGAGCGAGAAAAAGAGTCTCTACTGGGAAAAATAACAGTAGAAGGTTTTTGTGTATGAACTTAAACACTGTTGGAGAGACTGGCTGTCTGTGGGTGACAGAGTTGGTACAGTTAAGAGTCAGCAGAGGTGTTTTATGTTGGAGTCTGAGTGAAGTATAGTTTGAGAGTCTCTAGATCAAAGACGCCCAGGATCTCCCCTCTGGTGTACATCAACCAGACCTACTTGATACTCTTTGTTAAAAGTTTGAAGTAATGATGGTCAAATGCCAGCTAAACATAGTGAAAGTCTTTGGAAATGGTAAGCTGAAGAACCTTTTGATTTTAGAGAGAGAGTTAAAGTTGCTTCTTCTGCTGTTTCTGTTTATTGGTTGCACCTAAAATGTGAATTTGTAAGGTCATCCTCTAATTTTGGTGGGCACTCTATTCTCTAGGTGGAGGTAGCTGCGCATGCAGTTGTACTTATAATTAAGTGGAATTTGATAATGCAATATTAATACTGCTAATTATTATTACCTCAATCACCACCCGCCTACAAGATGTTGGTCCATCTGTCAGTCATGTTCTTCTGGCTTCAACAGGAGAAGTTATTTTTGTTTAGGTCCTGCTTTTAATGAAAGTGTCTGACTGTCTGTCTCATGTTTAAGATCAAGTATGTTGGTTTGGTCCACACTACTAGCATCCACAGAGCTTTAAATGTGGATCTTCAATGACCCCTGCGTTTTGTGAAATAAATAGTTTTTCACTTGGAATGTGGAAGAATGAGCTCCAGTTACTGTGTTGCAACACACCAGTGGAACACAGCCTTTTAGATTACATTTTATGGCCTGTATAATGTTTACAAGAGCTTTAGTGCAACCAATTAAACTGATTTAAACTTTAGATAGGACGCACAAAATGCAAACACGTTGAAGCTGTATTAAGTTTTCTGTTCCTCAGACTCTGTGGTGTGCTCTTTTACATGCTAAGGATGTTTGTCATTATGTACTTTGCACAAAGTAAACTAAACACTTAAATCTTCTCAGCACTTTTTATAAATAAAATCTGGAATAGGCTTTGGAATTTCTAGAGGCCGAACATGTTGGATTTCCACCCTGACACTTTCCTTGCGAATGTTTTAAATAATACTCTTTATAATCAGCCTTTTTTTTTTTTGTTATTTAGCATCATATTTTGTAACTATTTAATATGTATGTTACATCACACCTAAGCATACACCGATCAGCCACAATATTAAAACCTTTAACAGATGAGTAACCAGTAGCTGATTATCTAAACAAGGGATGGAATATACTAGGCAGCAATTAAACAGTTGGTTCCTAAATTTGATGTGCTGGTAGCAGGAAAATTAGGTTGGCATAAGGATCTGAGCAACTTTGACAAGGACAAAATCATGAAGTCTAGAGGACTGGTTCAGAGCATCTCCAAAACAGCAGGTTTGGTAGGTCAGTATCTACCAAAATTGGTTCAAAGAACATTTACAGCATGCGCTGTCTCAGGAAAACCGAGAGTATCCTGAAAGACCCCAGCCACCCTGCACTGCCACTTTTTACTTTCCTGCCATCCGGCAAGAGACTCAGGACAATCCACACACACACAACACGATTCAGGAACAGTTTTTATCCCAGCGCCATCAGGCTATTTAACACACAGTAACTGTGGTTCT
>JBBIGA010000022.1:13944813-13956382 GCA_037576975.1 Alestes dentex | reverse complement strand
ACTGTATTATAGGAACAGTATTATTGGAATACTGTATTATAGGAACGGTATTATTGGAATACTGTATTATAGGAACGTATTATTGGAATACTGTATTATAGGAACAGTATTATTGGAATACTGTATTATAGGAACAGTATTATTGGAATACTGTATTATACGTGTTACCACTTCATTAAATGAGCAGAGAGTAATCTCACCTTGTGTTGAGATTAATTTGTTGCAAATCTGCTAAGTTATCTAAATTCATTCCACTATATCATGTCTTTCTCCCCAGCCTAACTGAGTACATCATCATTTTAACTTAATGCAACTTTTACAAAACTTATATTCAGAAACTTAAATTTGGTGAAGTGCTGGCAGTTGCTTATTTTTGGTTTCTTCTCAGTAACTCTGGAAGCATCTGCCAGTAGAAAATAACCCTCTCAAGAGGTCCATTTGACCCCCTTCAACATTTAATGACTCTGGATAAGTAACTGACATCCTTTTCTGCTTAATATTAAATTACTTTCACTAATTTAATGGGGCAAACTGCTTAAACACAAAATGAACATGATGATGGGTCTTCAGTGTCCTGTACACATGTCTGTGTTTTTTGGGGTCAGTTTGACCCCAGACCGCCTTATAAAACGTAGAAGAAAGTTCTCCATTTTGCACTAATTTTAATTGGTTGTTTTGGATGATATTGGTTTGCTGTGATATGCAGTTTTATAATCTTACAAAAAAAGTCCCTCTGGTTTAGGGCCATAATTGAACATAATTATAACTGCAGGAAGGAGAAGGAAAACACATTTTCCACCAGAACTTCGATCTTCATTACGTGTATGTTTTACTAAAGCATTATTGTTTAGAAACAAAGTACCTGATACATAAAATTGGGTGGCAATTTTAATTCCAACCATTTTCTATGTTGTTTTATTTTGTGTTCTATTCCTGTAAAGAACATTTAATGGCCTTTTGTGTGTGATAATGTGCTATATAAATAAACTTGAACTTGAACTCCAGCTGTTTATAGGTGAATTGAAATCCTTCAGCCACTGTTGGCTAAATCAGCAATAACTGAGGACCTTACACTTTAGTTAACTATTTAAATTTAGATGAGAGGCTGATGTCCTCTTCTTCACAAGGTGAAATGAGACTTTCTGTTCATTTAATGGTGTGGAATTGTGTTGGCTTGTCGAGGTAAAGTAGAAATATCTTTCAGTGGTGTTCGTTTTTCATAGCAGCAAAATAAAACAAGATAAAATAGTAAGACACTATAAAAAGGCACCTTGCATCAGTACCCTCTGGCCATTTTTATCTGATATACACCTACTAAACTCTGACTAATACACTCAGAGGGCTAAACGCTGAGACTTATAATAGACTTTTTCTTTTATTTACTTTTTTTTTACATTTACAGTTCGATAGCTGTGAGATACTTACATCAGCTATTATAAGTACAGCATGCCCTAAGCCCAGCCTTTTATTTTAAAACAAGTAAATTAACAAAATACAATACAAGAATAAAATATAATGAAGAATAAAACAGTTCTGTACAAACATATCTAAGAATATCGGCATATTAGATATAGAAGCATAGACATATCTGAGATTCTTAGATCTTCTATTATAAGTACACTGTGCCCTTAACACACATTATCTTTTAAATTAAATAAACAAACATTAACAAAATACAAGCCAAATCTGCTAGTAATGGTATATGACAAAAATGTATATTAACAAAAAAAACAAAAAAACATATTCTTCTTACATTTTACAAGATTTACATGTATTTCTATTTATTTAATTATTCATATTCATTTATATCTATTCTAGTTTGTAAAGGCACAAATCATACTTGGTGGCAAGAAAGTTTGAAACAATTCTTTGGCCAAGTTAAATCAAAATCAGAAAATGGTATTGATCACAGAGGAAATTGCTTATGTGAAGACTGCACAGACACACAGAGACACACAGACAAGAACAATATACATTACGAAGTCTAAATAAATCCAATAAAGCACTCAGTATGAAATACACTACGATTAATACAGAAATGCTGTGTGTAGATACTATAGATAAGTAACTTACTGTTAAGTGAATTACTAATACCACAGATGGCAGTTGGGAGTCTGTTATTGCTGTAATAGATATCAGTAGTAGATCAGTCATGATATTTAAAATGTACGACTATCGCACATGAGATATTGCACATGATTGGTCAGTAGTGAATATTAAAACAAAACAGTAGGAAATACATAAATATGTAAAATAAAAAAATTAGCTCTAACAGTTTGTCTCCTTTTCCCTCAGAGTATCCACCTGTCCTTCCTGCGCACCGTGCCACCGTACTCGCACCAGGCACACGTGTGGTTCGACATGATGCGCGAGTTCCGCTGGAACCACATCATTCTGATCGTGAGCGACGACCACGAGGGCCGCGCGGCCCAGAAGAGACTGGAGACCCTGCTGGAGGAGAGAGAGACCAAGGTGAGCTATTTTGGGTCGTCCCACAGACCCTATGTGTGTGTGTGTGTGTGTGTGTGTGTGTGTGTGTGAGTGTGCGTGTGAGTGTGCGTGCTTAACATGCGTGTGTAACAATCTCAGATGTGTTTTATGTACGTAACTGTTTTGCTTTTCTGTTTGCGTTGAACACATCTCTCATGCCATGTTGTAAATGTTGGCTAACGTTCTGAAGCCAAAGGCATCAACAGCGTCTAATGTGGTCTAATCTAATTAGAGTTCTGTACATTTTTTATTCATCTCACGTTGCTTTTTTGCCATAGTCGAAATCTCCTGAGTCTATCCGTAACAGGAGCAAAAACAAAATATAGATTATATATTTAAAAAATCTTAACCTGGGGCTTTGCAAAGCATCACTGGCTCACAAACAGAGTGGCACTGTTCTGTTGCTTTGGTCAAGTTTGGGAATTTGACAGTAATTTCAGATTTCAGTGCAGCGTGTAGCCGCGGATATGATTTTTAATTATTATTGTTATTAAAGTCTGTAACGGCCTCCAAGGATTCCAGACCTTATTTCCTCTGGGAAAAAGCTAAATCAAGCTCCCCAATCAAGTGCGGAGGTAATTACTGTTGCCCTCTTCCCTGATAGAGGACGTTATTAACAGTGAGACTATTTTGGTTTAGTTCCAATTAAGCTTTAACCCCACTGAGAACTGAGATTTATTTTTTTTGTGTGTATCATTGATTCACCACTATGGCCACCGTGCTGCTAGAATTTCTCTGGAAATGTTCATGAAATGGCTCTCATAACAAAATGCCTTGGGAGTTTTGTAGAACTCTTCTAATGATGAATGAATCATTTGCGATAAGACTCAATTAATTACGCATCCAGCTGCTTTCTTATAAATTAGCGCTCGGTATACTGGCATCAACATGCCGACTGGGGGCACAGGACTGCGTTTCATTGTGCTGCTGGTCGTTTTCACATATATAGAAATACACTATATGGACTAAAGTATTGGGACGCCTGATCATTACACAAACAGGGACTTTAATGATACTGAATTCAAATCCATAGACTTTATTATGGAGTCGGTCCCCCTTTACAACTATAACAGCTTCCACTCTTCCTGGAACATTTTGGAGTTTCTGTGGGACTTTGTGCCCATTCATTCTGTAGAACATTTACAAGGTCAGACACTGATGTAATATATATATGTACAGGTGCTGTTTACATTAAGACAAAAAAAAAATCGTTATTAACTAACCAGTAGAAATCCAAACTTTAATCATTTCTTACAGCGACTTTCATTAATTGTTAAATTTTTAAACAGCTTTGAACAGTTTGAAGAAGAAGTAACTGGTTAGATGATTATGCAGACGTCTCACTTTCAGCTTTCAACAACAAAATAATTCATTTGGCAGTTGATAATGTCGACAAAATACCGTTTGTTTTCCACTCCAGAGTGTTTAACACGGTTGAAGTGTCCCTTGTTCAGCTGAAGAATGCAAATGTGCAAAATAGACATGAGGAAGCTTTTGTTATTATTTACGTGTACGACTATGTCATTTCTGCCATAAAACATGTTGAGAATGTTCATATTAATTCATACATTGATTAATAGATCTTTTCTCTTCAGTAGGAGTTTGGCAGTGGCAGTAATAATGAACTAAACAAGAGAAGCTGATAGAGCACAGACAACAACTCGTTTCATATACAGCAGGCTTTAAATACATATTATAGATGGTGATGGAGTGTGGGGGCCTGGGCCCCATTTGTCTAGAAACACCCCATTATGTTTAGAAACACCCCTGGTTTTCATTAAAAGTGAAGAGACATCATGGAACAACAGGCTATGTATAATCTACAAAGGTTATTTATGCATATTTAAAAAAAAAAAAAAGCATGCCACCAAAGCTATCAGATGATTCCGTTTTTATCAGCAAATCAGTTTTATGATACCAGCTACTGCCAACTACTAAATGTAGATGAGGTAGATATGTTTTCTTTCTTGGCTTCTTCTTCGAGCTTTTTCTGGCTTTCATCCATATGACTCATCTCGTGCTGATCTTCTAATGTGACTCAGTTTAGTTAGGTTGAGTTGGCTACACCTGACATCCATTTACTTATCCACTGTTTTGTGGCTTTACTTCTAATACTGAAAAACATGATTTGATGCTGTTTGGTCCTTTAGATGTTCGGCTCGTCTGTTGTTTACTGCGTTTCCCTCCAGCAGTTTGTCTCAACAGCAGCTGTACTGCCTTGAATTAATACAGGTCACTTAGCATCCCTTAACAGCCCTTATCACACTTATACTGGGATACCCTTATATAGTTACATAGGCTTTTTATGTGCTTTTTAGGTCTTTTAGATTTTTTAAAATCAGTTTTTTAAAGAAAAGAGCAAGATAAGAGAAGTGAAGAGAAGAGAAGCGAAGATAAGATGAAATAAGAGATGCTAAGATAAGAGAAGAGAAGAGAGGGAATAAGAAGAGAAGAGAAGAGATGGGAAGTGAAGAGAATAGAAGAGAAGAGAAGAGAAGGGAAGTGAAGAGAAGAGAAGAGAAGAGAAGGGAAGTGAAGAGAAGAGAAGAGAAGGGAAGGGAAGGGAAGAGAAGAAAGAAGAAGCGAAGGGAAGATGAGATAAGATAAGAAGAGAAGAAAAGAAAAGAGAACAGATGAGATAAGATAAGAGAAGAGAGGAAAAGAGAACAGAGGATAAGATAGGATAAGAGAAGAGAGAAGAGAAGAGAAGTGAAAAGAAGAGAAGACAAGATGAGAGAAGAGAAAAGAAGAGAAGAGAAGAGAAGAGAAGAGAAGAGAAGAGAAGAGAAGAGAAGATAAACCTTCATTAGTCCCACGGGTGGAAAAGTTGCAGTGTTACGGCAGAAAGTAGACAGTAGGTAAGAAGAGCAAAACAATTGAATAAAAAATATGCTGTATATAAACCTATATAAGTATATGTATATATGTACACACTGAATATATGTATGTATATATGTACATAGTTGATATCTATATATATATGTAAGAGCACCATGAATATAAATACAGGTACACATTGGAGTGTCCTCAGTTGTTTGGTACGGTGTGGTCTGCAGATGAGAAGATAAGAAAGAACTTAATTTATCTCAAGAGAAATACTTGTGTCATTTACATGCTTAACAAGAAAGAATAAAAGATAATAAGACAAAAAAAAAACAGACAATAAACAATAGTGCAACACAACGACAAAAACATTAGTGTAATAAATAACAGTGTGACGCCGACACTGCTGTATGCGCATTTTAATAGTGTCATGTGCTGTCTGTAATAATATAGTGTGCGTCTCCCATGTTTACCGATGTATATGATGCGATGCTTATTATATGTGCTTCCACGGTTGGTGAAGTCTGTTAAGGCACGAGCGCGAGTCTCCTTTGTGCAATTATTCGAGAGGCATAGCACACCACAGCACATGCAAGACTCATTTTCATATTGCTTTAGCGATCAGAATCCGAAAGCGTCGTCTGCGATGAGCTATTTTCAGCTGACACGCACCGTAGCAGTGTACGGCACAGTGTGGAAGGGGGAACATGCATCCTTCCTGACGCCGTGTGAAGAAAACATTAGGCGCTGGACTTTAGCGGGCCCTGATCATGCACTGGGAGGCTCAGTGCAGCAAGAGTCAGCCTCGTATCTAGAATTAGATTGTGCTCAGTCATAGTGCAGTCATAGTGCAGCGCTGAGCATTTCTGCACTAGAGGAGTTTATTTATACCACTGCGGAATGGTTCGGCCCAAGCACGTTGTTTCCCCCGAGGCTGCTGCCCTCAAAAAATCCGAAGATGAGAAGAATGCAAGATGGTGCGGCGGGAAAGGCCGTGGGCTCTTATTGCACTTTGTCGATCTACAACCATACAGCGTCCCGTAATGCACACATTATGGCCTCCTCGCCGGTCACCCTTACGACAATGACAGCAGACTGAGCTCTTAACTCGTACGATCTCACAGTTTTTATCTGTTTATTTATTTATTCCATAGAACCACAACCTGCTTGATTTTCACAATCTCACCATTGACTCTAAAGCAGCTGTTTAAATGTGTAGCAGGGATGCACCAATAACATTTTTATGGTCAGTTCCGATTTTATTAGTCCAAAGGAGCACAAGAAGCACACTCGCACTAGCACAGCAGTGCCTTATATTATATTATATTACATACCTGTCATAACTTGCAGTAGGCTTTGTGTTATTTCCTCTTTAGAGGGTCGAACTGTTGTGTTAGTTTCTTAAAAGGAACTTATTTGCGTGTATAAGCACTTAAATTCAATGCTTGGTTGATTGTGTCGTAAAATTCCATCACAGTTTTGCAAAATCGAAATTGTAAGTCGCCGATTGTGTGTTCGGAGCGAAATTCTGCCGCCTCTGACCTAATTCTAAATGTGCATCCCATTTGTAAAAGCATTTTAGTTGTTTGTTATTGGCCGTAGCTAAGCAGTCTCTGATGTCTTTTGAAAAGCCCCAGTGTTAGGACATCCAATTTGGATCAGGAAAAAAATGGAGATTTGTTGGATGCTTTTATTGCCCATCATTTTCAACTGTTTATAATATTCTTCTGTGTCTGCATATTTTCTCTGTGCACATTACTCATCAGAATAAAAAAAGGAACTATGAAAACCTCGACCAACTGTCCTATGACAACAAGCGAGGACCCAAGGTATACTTGCATGGTCAATGCACGCCGCCCACCAACTTTGTAAACGTAGCAACTAGAATCCGGCCCAGCCAATCACCGGCCAACCCAGAAATGCCCTTCTCTTGGTAGCACGTGTTTTTTTTATTTAAATTTTTTTTTTTTTTTTTTTACATTGAGACCTTTTTTATGCCCTTTATGATTTAAATAACGAATGGAATTTTGTTTTGAACAGTTTATGATTTCGGTTTCCAAAACAAAACAAAACAAAAAAAAGATAGAAAGAAAAAAAGAGAGAGAAGAGTAAACCCGCTCCGCTTCTATCATTCCCATTTTTTTCCCTTTTCAATAAAGGAATGCATGATTCAGATGACAAAGAACAAAAAAATACGTTTGCAAGCCCATTCCTTTGTGGAGATCCGGTAGTGTGGGACGTTCTGCTTTCCCAAATACTACTTCCTCCCTCTGCGCAGCATTTCCTAATTTTTTTTGTTTTTAAAACTGTTTTTCTTTTGGGGAGATCGCGTCCCCTCACCCTCTCACCCTCTTTTCTCCCGGTTTCAGTTTTCCGGTTGCATCGGCCTCTCTCTCTTCCCCCCCCAAACCTCTAACATGCACGTCCTTCTCTGGAGCCTTGATAACCCTCAGTTTGCATGCGAAAACTCAGACGTTTTTCTTCCCCCCTAGCTTTTTCTTTTTCTTTTTTTTTCTTTTTTCGTTTTTTTTTTTTTTTCGTTTATCCGAGTCTCCTGGAGCTCTGTCATTTTTTCCTCCTTTTTTCAGTCCCACAAAAAAAAAAAAAAGAAAAGACAATCAACCAAACCGATCAAACTAGGTGAAAAAAAGGCAGCATGGTTCTGGGGTGGGGGGGGTAGGGCTTCCCTTGACTGACTGTGTGCCCCAATCCCAGGCAGAGAAAGTCCTCCAGTTCAACCAGGAGACTAACTTAACCGCCCTGCTGCTGGAGGCCAAAGAGCTGGAGGCCCGGGTCATCATTCTCTCCGCCAGGTAGGGAACCTTTTGGAAACCTTTTTTTTAAACATTTGAGCATGTTTTCTTTGTTAATTTTGCAAAATGTCATCAGGTTATAGTGAACACACCACACCACACAGTGTGAAGTCATTTCACTGCATTTAATCCATTCATCAAGAGAAGCAGTGGGCTGCCACCAGTGTGTGGACAGTTTCTTGCTCAAGGGCACCTCAGTGGTGCTGCTAGCAGTCCTGAGATTCAAACCCACAACCTTCTGATCGCAGGGGCAACTCCATAACCACCAGGACACCAGCCGCCCCATTAAATACTGAATAAAGTTTGTACATCTTTGTGTAAATTATGTAACCAATTTGATTAAGTTCGTTATCAAATAAAAAATTATGGACATATGCATGTTATTGTAAACAAACAATGAAAACCTACTCATTTATTGTTCAGAATCGGAAAATTGTAGTGATCCCGGAGGAAATTGCTAAGCTTGTACAGAGACAAGAATGATGTAAAATATAAAGTCTAAATAAATCCAATAAAAAACCTGTTGAAAAAAAAAACTCAATATGAAATACACGATGTTATATACACAAATACTGGGTATGAATACTATAGATAAGTAAGATCCAGCCCACAGAAGGATCCTCATAATTAAATCGGCATATTCTGAGCAGTAAGCTCCAAAAATGCCCAAATCTATGCCTGCAGTGGAATTTTATTTCTTTCTTTTTTTTTTCCGAAAACCTTTTTGCGCCAAGTCTATGGCGTGCTTACGGAGCCTCAGGGAAGCAGTAAATTGCAATTAAGGCAGCAAAAAATAGAATATAACTTTTTTTTTTTTTAATTCCTTCAGGACAATCATCCTTTTGATTTTTTGAAATCTATTGAAGCAAAAGCTCACAAATAGGGCAAAATAAATGAATGAACCAGAATTAGAAGAGGTCTAGGGGCTGTTTTGGAAGGACTGTGACTAATGCATGTCTGCCTGCAGTGAAGAGGACGCTGCTGCCGTGTACAAGACAGCGCGCTTCCTCAACATGACCGGCTCGGGCTACGTGTGGCTGGTCGGAGAGCGGGAGATGTCCGGTAAAGCTCTGAGTGAAGCTCCAGATGGTACGTACAGAACCGTAAACCGCCCGTCTAGCCGGGGAGACTGGGGGAAAGAGCCTCAAACTGTGTCTCTTCTCTGGTGTCTCTCTCAGTAGACCTGTATAGTCTATTGCCAAAAGTGAGTTTCCATTGGTGGATGTAGTGAGTGAGTGAGTCGTGGCTGTTCAGTGTTAAGCGTTTAAGCGTTTGAACACTCCGATGTTCAAAGGTTTTAAACGAATCATGGTAGTATACACAATATTTGTTATTTATGTCAGTAAGATACAGTTTTATCGTTATTTTGTGGCAAGGTGCAAATGCTAAATCAGTTACAGGATAGAAAACAGTCATATTTTATTCCACAGGTGAACCCTATGTGTTTATATAAAATGTTTGTGTGGGTTAACTCACATTAATGATTTTTGTTGTATCGTGTTGATGACATTAATGGCTTGGCTCTCATGAATTTGAAAAGGGTGTTTTGCAACCCCCTCTTTGACGTTTTACTGGTAATGGTAAGCCATGACTGCCCTTCTTTTGCACTGGTCTGTGTTGAAAATCACTCTGTGGTCACTGTTACCCCCGAGCACAGTCACTTCAGACCCTTTGTCATGTCTGTGTCCAAACACTCGAGTAGGCTTTGTGGTAAAATCACCAATGTTAAAGCAATTCTCCAGCGTTTTTCCAACCAAATCTCAATCTGCCGCCATACACACTTGCAGTAGAAGCCAATGGACAGCTTATTAATTCATTAAATTATTCATTTCGTTCCTTCATTTCTTTTATGAATGTGTTGTCGTTTCTGTCATAATGATAGGGAAAATTACCATCCATTAAAATGAATCATACGAAACAGATGCAGCAGATTGAGATTAAGTTGCTAAACACTGCGGGGTTCCATTAAGCGCAGTCCTACAGTGAGAACAGGCTTCTAACACTGTTCACTTGTTAACGGTAGTTAATTTATTCACTATTTCTCTAGCACAGTCTTCATTACTGACCCACAGTCAGATCCAACCCAACTCGCAAATATCTGGACCATCTGGAGAATCACTGAGGACTGGTTTCAGAATCACATTTCTGTAGCAGGATTAAAGAATACCAGACTCTTTATTGACGAAAATTGATTTTGTGTACTAAGTATGTATTTAAGAATATATGTAAGAAGCTAGTAATTAAATCCACTGATTTAATGATTGCCAAGTTTGTAAGATGGTGGAAAATCCAACCTCCAAAAAGAGGTCCCTGCATGCATTATGGGCAAAATGCCTTACAGTCCTGAAAAGGAATGGGCGTACGTCAATACCTAACCGAGAACTTGTTACTTAAGTAGGAGAGTATTACTCAAAATTCACAAAACAGATTGAGACCAAACACATTAGTAACTAGTTACTATTGAATTCACTGGCAGTGTTACTAAATTACCTTTCATCTTGAACCTGAGAAGTTATTTTGTTTGTCTTCAGACAGAATTTTACGGAAATGGAGAGAATATCGTGTGCAAGCTTCGTCAGACAAATGCTTCATGCTCGTCAGAACAATATACATTTAATGCACGTCAGGCTATGTTATATATGTGATATACATCACTGGTCCTAAGGTGTCCAGACATGGTATATCACTGTTACTCATCTCTTTTCTGCTTCACTTGTTACTTGAGACAAGCATTTTCTCCATCATAGGTCCATGCAGGGACCCTATAGGTTGTGTTTTAATTGGAAGAGGCTCCTAAATACCAGAGGACCTCCAGCCTTCTTCTCATTGGTTTATTTTTCTGTTGACGCACATGCAGGGCTGATTGGCCTCCAGCTCATCAACGGGAAGAATGAGTCGGCACACATTAGTGATGCGGTGGCAGTGGTGGCTCAGTCCATCCAGGAGCTTTTTGAGAAGGAAAACATCACTGAGCCGCCTCGAGGCTGTGTGGGCAACACCAACATCTGGAAGACTGGACCGCTCTTTAAAAGGTCAGGAAGGGTTGCAGCCACAGTGTGTCTGTATTCAGGCAAAAGGATCAGTTCGTGATCTGAGTCACTGCATGATGCATGCATGCAGCTAGGAGGCTTGTGTCTTGCCCTTTTATGCGGCTTTGCAGTGATTTGATTCGGCGGTAAGAACAAGAGTCTGCCATGATAGGGACTGGGTTAATGTGAGTGCATATTACTTACACTATATGGACAAAAGTATTGGGACACACCTGATTTTTCTCCCCAGTGTTTGTGCTAGACCCCTTACTTCCAGTGAAGGACAATCTTAATGCTTCTGCAGACCAAGACATTCTGGACACCATGCTTCCAACTCTGTGGACCCAGTTTGGGGAAGAACCTTTTCTACTCCAGCATGACTGTGTCCCAGTACACAAAGCGAGCTCCATAAAG
>JBBIGA010000022.1:13931032-13940372 GCA_037576975.1 Alestes dentex | reverse complement strand
T
Organism: Alestes dentex; assembly: GCA_037576975.1. Classification (NCBI taxonomy): domain Eukaryota; kingdom Metazoa; phylum Chordata; class Actinopteri; order Characiformes; family Alestidae; genus Alestes; species Alestes dentex. The sequence continues at coordinate 13,940,371 of JBBIGA010000022.1, read as the reverse complement.
GTAACTAATGACTGTAAGACTGTCCCTTTAACTAATGACTGTAAGACTGTCCCTGTAACTAATGACTGTAAGACTGGGTTTACCTTGTGTGTAGGGAGGGCAGAGCCAGACCATGTTCCTTGGAGGAGTAGAGGGAGCATGTAGGATCATAAGTCTGAATGACCTAGAGGTCTGTAGTCAAGAGTTAGTGATTTGAACTTCATTCTGGCAGCCATGGGTAGCCGGTGCAGTTGCAGAGTTAATTTTATGCTTAAATACAACTGTTGTAATGAATTGAGTCAAAACAGAAAAAAACACTAAATTATTCTAAAATTAATAGAATAATCATATTAATGTAAAATGATTGAATATTTTGTACAAGTGGAAAGTAGAGTTTTCCGTTTACTCCCCTTTTTAAAAAAGTTCTGGCTCTGTGAGTCTATAAATGTCTTTTTTTCTTGGCCTCAGGTGAACAACAGCAACAAGAAGGAGTGGAACGGCATGATGGGAGAGCTGCTAAGTGGCCTTGCAGACATGATCGTGGCTCCGTTGACCATAAACAATGAACGAGCTCAGTACATAGAATTCTCCAAACCATTTAAATATCAGGGACTCACTATCCTGGTGAAAAAGGTACATACATTTTTTCCAAACTCAGCACTCTGCTTCTGTGTGAAATCTTTTTTAAAGCCTTTAAATGTATTTCCTACAGTCGGCATGAAGTCTGTAAAAAAAAGGCAAATGTGTGTGAATAACTTCACTCTGATTCCAGGGGAATTACTATATAACACCATATCACTGTCACCATTACATGGAAGGATTAGGCTCTGTAGCGACTTAAGACGTGGGGTAATACCCCTCATCTAGGTTTTCTCTCACTGTGACAGCATGTAATTTAGCATAAATTCACTTCTTATAATATACATTACTTCCACTGCTTGACAAAAGTTTGGAAACACCTTGACGTCTTTAGAAAAGTGGAATTTTTTCAACTGCTCTCTTACGGCTTGAATTACTCTCTCTGGCTGCCACTCAGGTAACAGCTAAAACGAGGTGTATTGCCTTGAGTTACCCATTTGCAAAAATGTCTATGTTCTTGTATCAGGTTCTGTCTTGTTGGAGCTCAGTATCTACACCGAGTAAAAATGAGAAGAGTGATGCTGTGCTGTGTGTTGCAGGAAATACCTCGCAGTACGCTGGATTCATTCATGCAGCCGTTCCAGAGCACACTGTGGTTGCTGGTGGGTCTGTCGGTGCATGTGGTGGCGGTGATGCTTTACCTACTAGACCGGTTCAGGTACAACAGGGGTCGGGTAGCTGGTGTGACTTGGTGTGTCTTCCATTTGAGGCATCTCCCAAGCGTTTCATTTCTTGAGTCTGTTTCTCAGACTGAAGGCAGGTGATGCGCAAAGTGTCTTTCTTTCCAGAATACCTCCAAAAGTCACGGGAAAAGTCAGCTTGCGTCATTATCGCAGTCAGCTTAGAGGTTGGCTCTTCTCTCTGAGACCATTCTCTTCAGTCCCGTCTCATTCTCATAGACTTCACGCAGACATGTTCATTTTTAATACCTTGTCAGGAAGATATGACAATTAAAATACTAATAATATATCTCATACGTATTACAGATTAAATAAAGTGAAAAAAGTGAGGTGTTGGGCCTCTACAATCCACAAGGATGTTCCTTTGCATAGTTTGCGAAACTGCATTGAAGGAAGATGTCCCTCCAAGTGGTGCTTCTTTTGTTAACATTTTTATACTCACGAAACCATTCAGTGACCCCTCGAGTCTTGTTGAAGGATCAGTGTTGTCCTGGAGGAGAGAACTCCCATCAAGATAGAAATGTTTTATTATAGCATAAAGGTGATCAGCAAGAATAACTTTACTGATTTGCAGTAACCCTCCCTCTGAGGGGACAAGCGGAATAGCATAACCTAACCACTGGACCCCCTCACTGCAGTGGTCGAACTTTCAGGCCTGTATTGGTGCATTGGTGTATGCGGCACATGCACTCTCCCACTTTCGGAAAACATGGTGAGGGATGAATCATCTGACCATATCGCATTCTGCATTCTGTAAACCAGTGGCTGTAGACTAATATGCTGACCGTGGTCATTCCAGGACTGCCCTAAGGAACAACTGCTCCTACATATCACACATATCATATCACGTGTTCAAGCATCACTCTCACTGATGTCTTTCCCACAGATCTAAATGCACTTTAGTCACTGTTCCTGTTGGAACACTGGCCATCTGAGCAAACTTTTATTAAGCCAACAAACAGCTTTTCTAAAAAGCATTTTGCCTTGTTACTAGTTTGCTACTTCTTACAAGGTGGGTTACCCCTGTTTTCTCTATTTATTCTACATAATCAAGGCATTTCATTATCAAGCCACAATTAGCACATTAACATACACATCATTTTCTTCCTTGCTCCCTGTTTTCTTTCTTTGTCTCCACAGGTTTCTTTCTTATATGCGATGTTTATCTCTGGACACTGCCATCAGACTCTCTTTCTTTAAGATGGTGGCGGTGTTACTGTTGTTGATGGGAACCTAGGTGATAGTAAAAGGTGTAAAAGGTGCCGATACATTTGTAATGCTCACTGATTGCTCACTGTCTCGCCTCATTTTGCCAGCCCGTTTGGAAGGTTTAAAGTAAACAGTGAAGAAGAAGAAGAGGATGCCCTCACCTTATCTTCAGCTATGTGGTTCTCCTGGGGAGTGTTGCTGAACTCTGGAATTGGAGAAGGTAACACTATCAGGCACTATCTACTAATAGTATTTTCTTCTCAAACTGAAAAGGAATACAGTTTTTAATGGGTAATCTAAAGCAATAAATTTGAAAGGAAGCAACAAAAACGAACGCGGAGTGCTAATGTATGAAATGGATCGCAAATTTGCATCTCCACATAAGAACCAAATAAGTGTCTATGCCAGAAAAGCAGGTTATTATGAAGCTGTAAAATCAATCAGAATAATCAATCAGACATTAGCTGCTTTAAATTCCCTTATTCGTTAATGCTAAATTGATTCTGAACAGTATCCAGAATGCAGAAAAGTAGTTGTCACAGATCACAAGAAAGAGAAGAATACACCAGTATGACTTCAGGTGTATGTCAGTGGAATTGTTTCACTTGTCTGTATTCATGATGTGACCATCAGCAGTGTTGAACATCTAATCTCACCAGTTTCAGACAGATGCCTAAAAACCCAATGGACAGTGTGTTGATATGAAGCTAGACAGCGACCCAGTAAATACTACAAAAGCAGTTCTGTGTTTTTCGGGGCCAAAAGTATAATGTTTCTGACTGGCTGTGTCAGTTACCCTACCTGAACTTGTCTATATAAATCAATTGTCTGATCTTTGTCTGGGTATTTGCACTAAAAGTAATCAGACTACATTGTGCAAGCTTGTCTTCATTTTGAGCAGTAGTATATACATTTTGCTTGTCCTCTGCCTGTTCATAGGTGCCCCGCGCAGCTTCTCAGCGAGAATCCTAGGCATGGTGTGGGCCGGCTTTGCTATGATCATCGTAGCATCCTATACTGCCAACCTGGCTGCCTTCTTGGTGCTGGACCGGCCTGAGGAGCGCATCACCGGCATCAATGACCCAAGGGTATGTTCCTCATCCCGCTAGTAGAATATAAAACATACATCTAAGTAAGGGATGCTACTCTTTGGTACAGAGAATGCTTAAAGCAGTGATTTTTATCTATTAAAATCTCTGCCTCAATCAATTGTTGTAGTGCATCAATGGACAATGGACAAAAGTATTGGGACACTATTACACACAAACTGGGACTTTACTGGCATTGCATTCAAACACCTAGACTTTAATCTGGAGTTGGTCATCCTTTGCAGCTATAACAGCTTCCACTCTTCTTGGAAGGCTTTCCACAAGATTCTGGAGTTTTTGGAAATGTATCTCCATTCATTCTGTAGAGCATTTATGAGGTCAGACACTGATGTTGGACGAGACGGTCTGGATCACAATCTCCGTTCCAGTTCATCCCAAAGGTGCTGGATGCGGTTGAGGTCAGGACTCTGTGTGGGTCAGTCAAGTTCTTCCACACTGAACTCCTCTACGGAGCTTGCTTTGTGTACTGGGACACAGTCATGCTGGAATAGAAAAGGTTCTTCCACAAACTGGAAGTAAGGGGCCACCTGAATTCCATAATTTAGAGGTCCCAATACTTTGTCCATATGTGTTTATCTTAATTAACTCAAAGAAAGACTCAAAACTGGGCACCCCTTGCTTATCCGTTGGCAGCTGAGAAACCCATCAGACAAGTTCATCTATGCCACAGTGAAGCAGAGCTCAGTGGACATCTACTTCCGGCGTCAAGTTGAGCTGAGCACCATGTATCGGCACATGGAGAAGCACAACTACGAGAGCGCCGCTGAGGCCATCCAGGCTGTTCGGGACAAGTAAGCGGCGGGCCTGGCTGCTTGGTCAGTCAAGGAGTCATTTGCCTCTGGGTCTCAGGTGTTTTCTATCATCGTCTGCACTTACGACCTCAGGGTTTAGCACACAACCTACTTATGTTTCTCTCACTCACATGAAATCTAATGTTGAGAACAGAAACACCATTTTTAGGTCTGGAAGTCTCTTAGGGAATCCAATGGGGGACAAAAGTCTGCTTGTCCGGCATTGGATTCCAACTGCCTATGAGAGGGGGAATGCAGTTATGGTAGTATTTAAAGACACGCACAAATGGGTGTGCCATGAGTGTGTTGTTACTCACTGTACTGTTGCAACGTAACCCCCACCCTTCCCCTCCTGCTCCCTCAACCCCCCCCCCCCAACAGCAAGCTGCATGCTTTCATCTGGGACTCTGCGGTGCTGGAGTTTGAAGCCTCGCAGAAGTGCGACCTGGTGACCACGGGAGAGCTGTTTTTCCGTTCGGGCTTTGGCATAGGCATGCGCAAGGACAGCCCCTGGAAACAGAATGTGTCCCTGGCTATTCTCAGGTCTGTCCCAGCCGAAGCAGCAATACTCTTCGCTTATGTATCTTTTTTTTTTTTTTTTATATTCCGTTTTCTTAGATCTCATCATCCGAGACACTGCTCTTACTCATCTCTCTCTGTATTTCCCTTCTCCCACCCCCTGCTCTGATGTCTGTGTGTATGTGTGGTCTGTGCGTGTGTTTGCGTGTGCGTGTGTGTGTGTGTGTGTGTGTGTGTGTGTGTGTGTGTGTCTGCGATCTTATGGGAATGAACGTACCATCTGCCCAATGCTTTGTAATAATATTTTACTTCTCTCCTCGCTCCCCTCCACATCCTGCAGTTCCCATGAGAATGGCTTCATGGAGGACCTGGATAAAACCTGGGTGAGATACCAGGAGTGTGACTCAAGGAGCAATGCCCCAGCCACACTCACCTTTGAGAACATGGCAGGTATGGTCCGCTCTCGGGTGCAGATAGTCTAAAAGAGATTGGACAAAAACTGCAGTTGTAAGGTACTGTAGCCTTTTTTTGTCCAATACCTTTTGCGTTGTTTTTTTTTTTTTCCCGCTAATCATGCTAATATGTGTTATTAAACTGAGCTTGACATCTGTGTCTCTTACACCATTTTGCATAGCATATCAGTGTTGGGACGAAACCTTGCATCTCAAATTTTTGCTGGGTTGTTTTGCCCAGTTATTATTGTGAACATTTCAGTTTGAACAGAGCAATACAAATGGTCTCAAATTACTCAGAATACATTCTTGCTACTTAAACGTCCCTTGAAATTCGAGCAGATCTTTTCCGTCTTCTGACAAGTTACTTAGAGGTATAAAGATTTGGTCAGACGTAAATACACACGACTGGGTGCAAAAAAAGCCTCCTCTAAGGGTTGGACCCGAGTGTCCATCAAAGAACCTTCTGCAGTTTCTTTACCGTACCCATGATGTCATGCATCTCTCGCTCTGTCAGGTGTCTTCATGCTGGTTGCTGGAGGCATTGCGGCAGGCATCTTCCTCATCTTTATCGAGATCGCGTACAAACGCCACAAAGACGCCCGCAGGAAGCAGATGCAGCTAGCCTTTGCGGCCGTCAACGTGTGGAGGAAGAACCTGCAGGTAAGGAAGCTCCTCTACGTGGGAGAAACAGCAATCCTAACAATGACACTCCCCCCTCCCCCACAGACTTCAGAAAGGAGCTACTCATGATTTTTAGAGCCTGGATGTATTTACTTCGTTTTGAGCATCTCTCCTGGCTGGTTTCGAGACCACCAGTCGATGTCCATGGTCTCTGGCTGTACTGCTACTCATTTCCGGTTCTCTACTAGACCAAGTGATTTTAAAGTAATCCCCAGGGATGGTTTGGGACAGACTAGTCAAGTCCAACTGGGCCCCTGTCTCTTGTCTGTACCAACAGGAAAATAAGGAGAGTTCTGGGAGTCAAGTTGCGGGCACAGCTGGGACTCCATCTTTAGTACGTAACGCAAGCTGCTCCATTTCGTTGCTGTCATCCTTGCTCCACAAATTGAGCTTTTTTTTTAGTTTTTAATTAGCCAGTTTGCTAACTACATCTGTCCAAAATTTAAAGCTGAAAAATCATGGCTAGAAAGAAGTATATTTGTGCTGACCCTAACTAGAGTGGTGCTTTAGTGCGTATCAGAGTGGTCGCCCAAAGATAATCGAATGTGCAGAATTTAAAATGGAGTCCTTAGCAGTGCTAGTAACCTTTGAGTTAGCTCCAGAGCTTGAGCTACAACACTAGCGTCAAAACGGCAGGGACAGACAGACACAAATCAAATACGATTCATTGTGTATCTGTTCAGTGACCGAGATCTCAGAAGCTCTGTTTCATAGCCAGGCCATGCTTCAGGCTAATCGAGCACAAACAGCTCTTGCTCCAGCCCTATTTGCCTCCAGTTCTTGCTCAGGCTTGATTTGCCCTTGTGCCCCATGGCTTCTGCCTTTGAAGCGTCGGGACACCTCCCCAGCAGGGCTGTGGTGTTTTGGGAGGGTGGGTGAGGGAAGGCACAAGGCACTGTGAGACTGTGATGTCTGTGCGGAGGTGGGCCGGCCTCACGCTGGTGCTTTGTACACACTGACAAAAAGGTCAGTGCCGCTGCTGTCGAATAGACAGTAGTGCCACAGAAAGGTAAGATCACAGTCTCTCGTCTGTGTTGGCAAATCAATGTCCTGAGACGGTCTGCCATCTACTGCACACACACTTTCACAAAATTACCATGTGTGTATATCTGTTTTCGTGTATGTGAATGCTGGCTCACACAAGAGACCGTTGCATGTTGGCTCCTGCTAAGAAAGGAGCAAGAAAATTGAATGGTTGCCAATGCTTAACTAACAAAGTTCATAATTAAAAAATGATAAGCTTTATAGATATTGTAATTACATTAGGCTCCAAACCCTATGCGGCTAAAACTACCACTCCATTCTTAGCAGGATTTCACACATGTTTCTCAGGCATTTTTTGAGAGCTTGTGTGTCAGCCTCCCATAGTATATGTTCCCTATGTATGTGTGTATGTCTCTCTGTGTGTGTGTATGTGTGTGTGTGTATATATGCAAATTTCCACATCTTGTAGTTACATGTGTGCAGCACCGTAACTAAGGTAATTCGTGTAACAGGTGTGTTGCACTTTCGAATAACATACTGATGCTGGTGGCCTAGTGCGTAGGATACTTGCCTCCGGACCAAGAGGTCATGGGTTTGAATCCTACCTTCAGTACACCACCACTGGGTTCCTGAGCAAGACCCTTAACCCCAAGTTGCTCCAGGGAGGCTGCCCCCTATAGTCAGGGAATGGAAGTTGCTTTGGAAAAAAAGCGTCTGTTGAATACCCTAAATGTAAATGTACACATTTCAGCGTTAACAGCCAGAACAAAGCTCCTTTGGCTTTTTTTAAAAACAAGATGCCTTAGAGCACGTGTGCAGCCAGCATTGCACACTCTGGAGTCTCTGGAGCAGAAGTTATTCTCAAGTGCACCGCCTGGAGGGAAACAAAGACAACAAAAGAGACTAAACACAGTAATGTTAGAAAATGAGATGAACTGTGAACTCGTACTCACCCAGCGATGTGCAGTGTTGAGCTTGCAGCCCGTTGCACATGTCTCAGTGTGGCAATGCTCTCCGTGGGTCCACGCATGTCAGTGTACACCTACGATTCCATGCTGCTTTATTCATAGGTGCACAATAGTCCAAATAGACCTAGAATGAATGAAAAACGCTGAGACCAGCTGTCTCATCCAAGATGCAATCTAGCAAACCTATATCCTGGTTCCCCTTTTTAATTTTGGCCATTGTAGCTAGAAATCATTTTTTATTTTCCTTTTCCATACGTAGATTTTTTTTCCCAATCTGTTTCACTTGAATGAGCATAATTACAGTGATGTGTGTGTAGCTACCATCACTGACCTCTTGCTCATTCAATGCTAACTCATTCCAGTTCCATTCACTTGATGCTTACAGGGACTGATTGAGAATAATTTTGTGCTTAGATAGTCTTGGAAAATCACCATTCAGTGTATTTGAATCCAAGACGATGACCAAAACGATAAACTGTTTTTTTTGGAATTGGTGAAATAAAGGGCCAGGTCAGATTCAGGGCCATAGAGAACCCCCAGACTTTGAAACCACATCAACAGATGCTTCCTAAAGTTCAGTGCTGTTAAAGGTCAGCTTATTATGCTTCTATGCACTGTTATGTTTCTCTTGTTCACTGCCACACACCTTCTGCATGTAACCCAAAAAGAAATTCACACCACATTTAGAAACCCTTCCCCATGTGTGTGGGGTGAATTTCCCGTTATACCTGAAATACAGTATAACGTTTCAAAGTGGTTTTATATAATTAATCATGTACTCAGTCTTCTGTTATATCCTCTGCTCTGTTTTGGCATTTTATTGGTTGTTCTATTTGCCCCTTTAAAAGTGTTGTTCTGTATGTGATATTTGAGATTTGCTTGGCTTAATCAGTGTCATTATTTTCTCAGCAAGCTCATTTTTCGCTCCCTCTGCTTTTGCTTATGGATCTTAAAGTCTTTAACGATCTTTAAAGCAAGTGGATAAATATTCATTTATTTTTCTTTTCTCCTCCCCTATGCAGCCCTCTTCCTCTGTAGAGACTCAGGATGTAAGAATACCTTAATATGAGCTTTTCTCACACAAACACACTCAATCTTGTGCTGTAATCCTCGTGGCATAATGTAGAGGCCAGAGAGTAGCCGGGGTGGGGTGGGGTGGGGGTGTCTTTGATGGACGGAGGGAGGGATGGGACAAAGGAGTCATATGACATTGTACTTACACTGCATATGGTGGGTAGATTATATCACGGGCAAGTGGTACAAATCGAGAGAAGTCAATGATGATACACATGCAAAGAATCCTTGGGAGCGAAGGAAGGGGCTGG
>JBBIGA010000022.1:13926032-13928532 GCA_037576975.1 Alestes dentex | reverse complement strand
AGTGTGAATGCGCGCGCGCGTGTGTGTGTGTGTGTGTGTGTGTGTGTGTGTGTGTGTGTGTTCCTCTAGGGAGAGATGGGATGGGAGGGGTGAAAGTGACTCGCCAAAAAAAGGCGAAAGGACGCATCCAAACAGGAGAAAAGGAAGAAAACGAAACCATCCACAGCTGTTGATCATCAGTTTATTTTTTAATATCAGTGTTTTCCCTTCTATATAAATGGATATATATGGATTTATGAGTGTCGATGTCCCCTACATACATGCCACACAGCTCCTCTCTTCCTCTGAAAGCATGCCACTTACCTGTCCCACGAAACACACACTGTGTCGTAGTACCAACTGTGTCGTAGTTGTTAGTAGTGAAGTAGACGTAGAAGTAGCTGCACCTGTTTTTTTTGTGAATGTGATGGTGGTAGAAGTAGTTGGTACTTTTCTTTTGTTTCTGTCCTCTCTTGTTGATTACTGTCTCTCAGCAGGGGGCGCTGTGGGCTTGATTCGACGTGCCAACAGCAGGCCTCCTCAGAGAACCTATCGGGCACATGTACTCATAGGGGTGCCACGCATAGGCACTCCCATGATGCAGTGCGGCGCTGTGAAAAAGAGACGCCTCCCTACGACGTCATCCGAGATATTGCTGGATGCGGCATTCAGCAATATTACGATGATCATAAGCTCTTAAGTTGCAGCGCTGCTTCAAAATTTTCACGTAGCGATAAGCCGAACCCTGCCACAGCTCCACGCTCATAGCGCAGCGCAAGCTGAGCTATGAACAAGGACACGTGTTTCAGTTTCAGTTACACATTCCTGCAACACGCCTACTGCTTCTACTCAGTAGAAATACATTTCGGTGGAAATTTCTTCAACTTCTTTTCAACTTAATATAATGGATGTTGTGTCCAGTTGCGTGCAAAAGTCTGCGCAACTTATTTTTAATCTCGTATCCCAAGACATGCAGTGCAGACTTTTGCATACAAATGCATCCATGGTCACATCATATATTTTTTCAATTATGTATCTTTAGCCAAATCAATCAGAGCTGACTGGGGAGAGCACCATCCGTTTTGATTGACCTTACATTTCTCATATAGTGGTTCTTCTCCAGCTTCACAATAAAAAAGGGCAAGTACATGCTTCAGCCGTGCCCCATTTTGCAATGACAAGGACTTTAATTCCAGTAAGTCATCAGTTTTGCAAATCTAGTTTTAAATGCCGTATCTGTCCTGACCATTGCAACATGGCAGCCGTCATTATGTAGCTTACCGTGTCCAAAACAAGCAAGAAAAGATTCACTGTGGCATACGACGCACTCGCTGGGCATCTGCACTGAGGTGGGTGTTTTGCTGGCCCGTCACTGCAGATATCCACAGAAATGGGCACCTTCCCTGCGCACTTGCTCTAGAAAAGCCTCTAGAAAAGGGGAAATGGGGGCTCCAGTTTCAGTCGTTTAAGATTAAGACACACCCAAACAGCATGGTGCATCCATTACTATGACCATGTAGGACATCTGTGTAGGCAAGACATAACAATTAATCGATCGAAGCAGTGTAAAAAGTTTTGCACACTTTCAGCAGCAATTATTATTATTATTATTATTATTATTATTATTATTATTATTATTCTGACAGAACAGACACTGGAGACCCAGTTTCCTCTTCTGTGTTGGTCCAAACGCCTCCTCAGGCAGAAAAGAAAAACTTACTACAGACTTTTTTCAGCCAAAATTGTGTATTAGGGGATAGCAGGGCACAACCCAATGTCTTTTGATTTTTACTTCATCATTTTAAGATGATTTGGAGATTTGGAGACATTTTTCTACATAATACATGACATTCTTTTATAATATATACATAATATAATAATATTATACATGATATAATATAATAATAATATACTTAATGTGTACATAATATTTTTCAGAAAAACCTCAATTTCATCTCCAGCACACCCTTGTTGTGAATAATAGTCAGGAGTGAAAACACCGCAGTTAACATTAAGGTGTTGTCAAAGCGTCAGGTAAAATAATGCAAGAACATTTATTATTTCAATACAGCTCTAGGTTGTTAGAACTGGCTTATTTTACGTCAGTATATAAACACATTTATAAGCTAACCAGCTTTTTTACATAAAAATATGTAAGCCAAATTAAGTGCGTATGTAAACTGCATGTTTATTATAATGCTGTATTTATTTATCTTTATACATGTTTTCTATATGTAGATATTTATTAATCATTTATATATAATTATCTATATTTCCATGATCTGTTTACTATTTTATTACTATAGTACACAATACTGTAAGCTTTTTACTACAGTAATAATGTAAATAGTAATAATATAGATGTATATGATGTATATTTTTTCTTAAGAGAGTTTATAGAGATTATTTTAAAGAGAGTGTACAACAAATACCAGCACAATAACTCTGAAATATAATTTACATAGTTCAGTACGTTTTTTGACAATTGTGTGCATATTCTATATTTATACAAATATATATA
>JBBIGA010000022.1:13900667-13912946 GCA_037576975.1 Alestes dentex | reverse complement strand
CTCTCTCTCTCTCTCTCTCTCTCTCTCTCTCTCTCTCTCTCTCTCTCTCTCTCTCTCTCTCTCTCTCTCTCAGGGAGCAGAAAGCGAAGAGGAACAGCCAGTGGGTGCCGACCCTCCCCAACAGTTCCCACCACCTGGATGCCGTGCCTTGCTCCACGACGATCAACCGAAACCGCATGGGACGGGACAAGAAGAGAACCTTTCCCCTGTGGTATGTTGTTTTATCATCACTCAGATGATGCAGTCATTACAATTTCCTTCGTCTTTTGCTCTTTTTTAAAAACGTCCACAGTATTTTAATTACTTTTAATGAAGCAATATTATGTAGAGCTCTAGAAAACACTTATATTAAAGAAAGCAAAACTTACTTAGACAGCAAAACCAAAATGTAAAAACTGTAAACCAAAAAATAACCCCCCCTCCGAAAAGCAAGAAAGCTGGTATGTTACTTTAATTTTTATAAGTATTAAAATGTGACTCTTTATAATCGCTTATGCATTTCTTGTTTAATAATCAATGATAATCAGTGAATCTTTAGGTCAGTTCACCAAATTTCCAGGTATCAAATGTCAACCATCTGATCCTGCTTGAAATCCAAAAGAAATTTCCATTAATTGCACCTGATTCATGCTCATGTCAGCATTTCTCCTCTCTGTAATTTTAAGACTTTTTGAAGCCTTTCAGTGCCCATCAATTTTGGGAGTATTCTGAAAGGTTCATGCGTTGTGCAAAGACGCCAAACTCTGGAGATTTGTGAGGAACATACGTTCTTTATAATTAAACAGCCAGCACAAACATTTATGTCTGGTGTGCTGAAGTTCTGAGTAATGATGCAAAGACCACAAAATCAGCAGGAGAACCTGGCTGTGGTATGGGCTCTGTAAAACTCTTGTCGCAGTTACCGTTGACATGGTCCTGAGAAGTTCAGCAAAGTACACGTCTTATTCTATTACAGTTTGACTAGACTATTTTATAGGGTCTTTGTAGTTCTTTCAAACCGTTGTCTGTTTTGTTCAACACAGTTGCTTTTTATGATTAAACCATTTCTGGAAACCAGCACAAAGTCGTAAATAAATGCTGTATTATTTAGATGTCAGTAAGACTGGATCCAGACTGTAATTTTGTGATGAAATCAAGGCTGTGACTCTCTGTGGGTTGTTTAAGGTCAGCACACTCAGCAGGGCAGCTTGGTTGTGTTTAGGCTCAGAGATCCCTTCGGGTCACATCTTTTATCAGGAGTCAGCTCGCTTTTTTTTTGTTTATGCTCCTAAAATCTAGTCTTTTTATAGACATGACCGTCTCTAAAGAATGACCTGACTTCATCTTCTACTCCCACAGAGTGGAGATAACACTGAGGAATCCAGACCACTTTAAAAAGCACTCTGACTTATCAAAACAAAAACCAGCCATCATGAAAAGCAGTTTAAAGTTTTTGTTGGCGATTTATTTGCTTAGTGACATCTGAGAGACATCATCTTATGAAATTTTAGTACTCTCTGTGGCCAACAGTATGTGACCCTTGGGCGTCCCAGCCTTCTATAAGAGCCTTAGCACTTCTGGAAAGTCTCTTCACAAGATTTTACAGTGTGTATGTGGGGAATTCAGTAAAAAGAGCATTTGTGAGATGGCCAAGAAGGCCTGGTTCACAATCTCTGATCCAGTTTATCCCAAAGGTGTTGGATGGGGTTGAGGTCAGGACTCTTTGTGGGTAAATCAGGTTCTTCCACACTGAACTCCTCCAGCCGTGTCTTTACGGAGCTCGCTTTGTGTACTGGGACACAGTCATGCTGGAATAGAAAAAGTTATTACCCAAACTGTGTCCACATAGTTATATACTTGTACTTACATAAAGGTATATACAGTAATTGTGTCTGTTGTATCATTAACTTTACCCTTCACTAGAACTATAAACAGACCCAGCCCATTATACCTCCTCCACCAAATTTTTCTGCTGGCACTGTGCATTTTTTTAATTGGCGTTTGCCTGCCATACCCCAGACTCAGACTAATCCATCAGATTGCCGAGCTTGATTTGCTACTCCCTCGAACATTCACTACTCCAGAGAACATGTTTCCACTGCTCCAGAGTCCAATTTTGACATGCTTTACGCCACTCCAGCCTAACCTTGGCCCTGTCCTTAGTTATCATAGGCTTGTGTTCATTTACATGTACACTTACGGCATTTATCAGACGCTTTTATCCTAAGTGACCTCCATTCCCTAACTACAGGGGGCAGTCTCCCTGGAGCAACTCGGGGTTAAGGGTCTTGCTGAAGGTAGGATTTGAACCCATGACCCTTGCTCTAGAGGCAAGTATCCTATCCACTAGGCCACCACCTGATATTCTGCTGCATAGCCATGGAAACACATTTAATGTAGCTCCTCATGCACAGCTCTTGTGCTGATGCTTCTTCCAGAAGTGGTTTGGAACTCCAGTGGTTTGCAGCAGAGGAGCACTCACTGGCTCCTTCCTGTGAGTTTACAGCTTTGTGACAGATGTCATTGCTCCTAGATGCTTTCGTTTCACAATACTGGCTTTGCCTCTACAGTTACAGCTGGATGAGAAAGATCTTACAGGGCAAGATCTAGCTCTCACGTGCCATCCTATGACCATGCCGCGTTTAAAGTCCCTTCAGAATGACCCACTTCACTTAGACACCTGTTAGTAATTCTAGTGACTTAATCACCTCAGCTCAGCAATTAGGTGGGGTGTCCACCTTTCTTTGGCCATAGAATGTATGTACATTCTTCAGAACCACAAACACTTTATTGGTCAGGGTCATGTCCATGAAACAAAAATCTCTGGCTTTGTCAATACCTGGTCCAAACTTTTCTCATCATGCTGTATCACTGCTCTTTGACCTCACTGACCACAAACCAAACAACATTAACATCGTCTTCTTATTTGTAGCCATAGCTGTCAAAATAATATGAACCAAACTTAAACCATTCCACATTATTGTTGTTGAAGAAGAGAGAGATTCAAGAGCTTTATTTGTTACATACGTATTTGACATGGTGCAATGATCTGGCCAGCTCATAGATAATAATATAAAATAAGAAAAAAGGTAAAAAAAAAAAAAAAAAAAAGCAAAATAAGTAGTAATAACAAATTAGAATTTAGTGTAGTACTTTGCAAATACTGCTCGACGAAAGTATAAACTGAGTGGTGCATCACAGTACTATGGGTAGGTTGTAGATAGACAAAAGATAAATGGATGAATACTAGTTACTGATCACGGTCGTGTTTAGAAACCTAATAGCCATTGACGCAGTGTGTAGTGGTATGATGACGATACATGAGTATCATGTGGCCCTGCTGTGTGTTGGTGAGTTTCTCTCTTGTCCTTTTCTGTAGTTTTGATGACCACGACCCAGCGGTGATCCATGAAAACGCCTCTCAGACGGAGGTTCTGGTTCCGATTCGACTGGACATGGAGATAGATGGACAGAAGCTCAGAGACGCCTTCACCTGGAACATGAATGGTAATGATGAACAGCAATCTACTACAGAGAAAGTATGTTCAGAAATGGTCATGGTGTAAAAACGCATTGCCATTTGTCCAGTATATATTTCTATAATGTTATAATATTTAATACAGGTAGAGTGGTTAGGATTTTAGCCATAACCAACAAATACAAGAACAGAGATAGTTAAGGTTTTTTTATTCAGTAAAAATTTGATTTCATACAGATTGTAGGGATTGTCTCTAGATTGTGATACACAGTTTTGGGGGAGCTGGAGGCTTAGTGGTTAAGGAGTTGCTCCTGCGATCAAAAGGTTGTGGGTTCGAATCCCAACACTGCTAGTGACACCACTGAGGTACCCTTGAGTAAGTTACCGTCCCCACACACTGCTTTACTTGGTGAATGGGTTAAATACAGAGAGAGAATTTCACACTGTTCACACTGTGATTTGTGTTCACGCCTGAATGTAATGGGCCACTTTACATTACAACTTAAAATCAGGGGTAGATTTCTGTATATTGTTACAGCGTAATGAGTCAGTTGATGTCAGTGAAGTGTTTTCCTGTGTATTTACTTTTTCACTCCCCAGTATGACCGTACCTATATTCATTATATTCCCCTGGTTAACCTGCGTCTTCTCTCTGCTCCAGAAAAACTTATGACCCCTGAGATGTTTGCGGAAATCCTGTGTGATGATCTGGACCTGAACCCCCTGACCTTCGTTCCAGCCATTGCCTCTGCCATCCGACAGCAAATTGAGTCCTACCCCACTGACAGTATACTGGACGAACAGACCGATCAGAGAGTTATCATCAAGGTAAGTAGCCTTGAGGTGCGTTCACAGGGGTCAAAGGATGAAACCTACGTGCTCATAGAGAAATATCAATAATTTGCTGACAGTGGTAAGTGTTATCATTTGTGCTTAATCACACTCACTCTCTCTCTCTCACACACACACACACACACACACACATACACACACACACTCTCTCTCTCTCTCTCACACTCACACACACTCACACACTCACACACACACACACACACACTAGTGTGTATACTGTCTCTCTTGGTGGGCATTTGCTTTCTGAAATAGAGCCTATTGGCATATAACATGTAAAACTGGGAGAACATGTAAAGTCTGATTCTCTGTCTAACCACTGCTGTACCTTATGGCCTACTGCTACTTTCACCTACCAGTTTAAGTGCTCAATATTTAAACATTTGAGTTATATAATGGATATGTCACATTAATCATTGATCTAAATGTGAATGTTGCTCAGGCTTAAAATAATTCATATGTGGATTTTAAGAATAAAAAATGTAATTGACAGCAGCAAGGAATCATCCCAGAAATTCCATATCGATGCATCCCATTTAGTTGTGTCCCCTCTTTTTAATATGTATATTATAAAAACTGGCAACATAAAACCTATATGATGCAAGTTATAGTTAATATAGTGCATTTCATAATTGTGTGTATAGCATGTATATTATAAAAATGGCAACCTAAACCCTGTGCTGCTACAAAACTGCACTATTCTCCTCTGCCTTCTTTTAAACATTTCTGTCGCACTTTCAGTTTTCTTTTATGTATTTCTTTCATTTTTTCCATCGTATTTCTGTAAAGCACATTGAATAACCTATTGTGTATGATTATGAGCTATATAAATGAACATGAACTATATGATGCAGTTTATGAAATATGCAAGATTAACTATAAAGTGTGTGTATAATATGTATTTTATAAATGTGACAATATAAAATCTGTGATGCAACTTATAGTTAATATAGTGCGTTTCATAAAGTGTAAAATTTACATAAACTTTCCTGTATATTTACAAAAATAGCAACATAAAATCTTTGATTTGGTTCATATAGGGAATGTAGTGCATTTCATAATTTGTATGTGTATAATATGTATGTTTAAAAAAAAAATAGCAACATAAAAACTTGATTATAATAGGCAATGTAGTGAATTTCATAATGTGTGTGTGTGTATTGTGTATTCTAGAAATGGCAACATAACCCTTATAGGATGCAATGTGTAGTTAATATATTGTATTTTACACTGTGTGTTTGTGCTCTTAGCTGAACATTCATGTGGGTAACATTTCCCTGGTGGACCAGTTTGAGTGGGACATGTCTGAGAAGGAGAATTCTCCTGAGACGTTTGCCTTGAAGCTCTGCTCTGAGCTGGGCCTTGGAGGAGAGTTTGTCACCACCATCGCCTACAGCATCCGTGGCCAGCTCAGCTGGCATCAGAGGACGTACGCCTTCAGGTTAGACACGCATGCGTCTGTAGACGTTTACATACAGACCATTCATGCGTTTAAAACATGCACAAATAGGCGCACACACACACACACACGTTTACACACGGTGCTACTTCCCTTTCCTGCTTATGCTGACTGACAATCCAAATTTGGTGCCGGCTGCCTGGTGCCAATTAGAACCGGAAGCGCTGTTGATGGAGTGGAGTCCCTTACTCTGTCAGCCACCAATTAGGACATAATGCTTTTTTAATGGGTCGGTTCATAGCTGAGCGAGTTAAACTGCTCAGCTGCCCTCTTTGTTTTCTTCCACACCATTTCAGGTGGAAAATGGTCGTTTCCCACCAGTGCATGCTGATTCATGTGTTGTTGGATTCACAGACATGGAGCAGAGCGATAATTTATGTCCGTGGTTTTCTCCGGTGATTGTGCCCGTTTTTCCAGCGTATAGACGAAACCCCACTGTGCCATTATGGGCAGCAATGAGAAATGTCTTTCTAGACCACAGTACATACTAGGGGAATTCTTATAATGCAGTTTAATTTAGTCCATAGTTGCTCTTTGAAGTGAAACAATGCAACTTGGAATAAAAGGAGATTTGTCATTTTTAGTCTTTGCATGTAATGTTTATTATGAATCTAGGTTTTTTTTTTTTCCGATGCATAAAAAGCCCCTTAGTATTCATATGTGAATGGTATAAAAAGCCATATGCTTCACTTTTGGGGATGTATGGTGCAGCGTGCCCTGAATTGTTCATTATTCCCCTCTCACACCACACATAAATATACAGAAACGCACACAACACATGCAATGTCCTGTTTACACCAGCGAATGAAGACCATCTTCAATGTGGGCCCATTCGCCATGTGTTCCTACACTTCAGCTCATTCTTTACAATCTCCATTATCTACAAACACTGCAAACATTGTGGCTAGATCACCCACTACCCCGTTTACTCTTTCAGACGGTACATTTACATGTTTTTGCAATGTTTGTTTTCTCTTCGCAGCATACGCTGGCATTTTATAGTGCGGTGTCGTTTCTCTTGTTTTGCACGTACCATCACATTACTTAATTTTAATTCATTTATTTTATTTTATTTTATTTTTTTAAAGGGGGGGAGGGTTCATGTGAAGTGCCTTCTTTCTCTGTTAGATGGTTAAATGATTACCAGTTTCAGCAGATGTGGGACAAAAATCCCATGTTATGTAAAAATGTCCCATAAGAAAACATTAATTTTTACAGAAGCTTTGGCTTATTTTCTGTATTTGGCTTCAGTAACTTACATCTGTATTTTGTTGTTAACTTTATATAACATGTCTGCAATGTATTCACTTGAGGGTTGATGTTTTTGTTATGCTGTTTATGGGTGGTCTTGGGGTAAACGATGGGTCTTGTGTGCTTTAAGGTACCAGTGGGTTTTAGAAGATGCTCAAATGAATACATTCTAAGATCAGCCTTAACATCATCGTTGCTTTTGCTTTGCTGTAATCCTCTAATTGTTTGCTTCTCCCACTGTCTGTTCCACTAGGTCTGATTTCAGGTCAATATACTTCAAAATTTCTTGATCTTCTCTCCTTCCTTATCCCCACGCTTACCCCCACTTCCACGTTCATGCCCCGGGAAGCTGAGTACCCTCATCTCTTCTTTTTTTTAACTTTGCAGGGCTTGTTCCTAAAAAATAAAAATAAAAATCCAGTCCATATCTGTTAGAGCATTTTTTGTAGCACATTCTTTGGGAATATTTGTGAGTCTAGGGAGATCTGAAGTAACAGACAGTGGTTTGGTTGAGTGATCTAACTGTCCACTGCATGTGCTAGAATGGCAAAATGAATAACC
Source organism: Alestes dentex (assembly GCA_037576975.1). Lineage (NCBI taxonomy): Eukaryota > Metazoa > Chordata > Actinopteri > Characiformes > Alestidae > Alestes > Alestes dentex. The sequence continues at coordinate 13,905,369 of JBBIGA010000022.1, read as the reverse complement.
ACTATTTTGTGCATGACGCAGCATATTTAATTCTCATGCCAAAGCTTGGAAGAAATGGCCACATACAGTAGCCTGTAGAATTTGCACTTTGTTTAAACTGTGTAATTGTTTGAAGGCATCTCTTCAGATCGCCCTTCTCCACTGCTTTGCCCAGTGGGTCATCAGTGGAAATGTCTTTGGCCATGATTTCCTCCATCATAATTCTCATGCTGTAGCATTTCTGTTCTGACTTCCTGCGGTTTTGGTGTTTTTCCTGTAGTGAAAACCCCTTGCCGACCGTAGAGATCGCAATTCGGAACACGGGTGATGCCGACCAGTGGTGCCCCCTGCTGGAGACCCTCACAGATGCTGAGATGGAGAAGAAGATCAGAGATCAGGACAGAAATACTAGGTAAGATTCAGAAAGGATTTCTGCATAAATTAGGAGCTTTTTTGTTTGTTTGTTTTGGGTTTTTTTTTTTCAGCCTTCATAAATCACTATTTTGCCTTTATCATTAATTATGGTTGTATGGTTTTATTAAAGCTGTATTACTGTGACTTTTGCCAAAGTTAGGGGGCAAATGCACTTCAGTGCCTTTTTGTAGTGGTTTTTTACTTTTATAAAATAGTGTCAGAATACAGTATGATACAACAGTGTAAAACACATTATACGAGGGACATTCAAGAAGTATTTTGAGAAGTGGTCAAAGTTTTCCCCACTGACTTGCTACAGTTTTTGTTGCACAGACATGAATCATCTGAAGTAATCTCTCACGTTCCTGTTAAAATGTCCTGTTAAGAATTTAATTTCACACCTGATAGAAAATATCTGTGATTTATTTCTTGTTAATTTTCCTAGAAGGCAGCAATTTGCATGTCTTAGTTTACTTAATTTATATATATATTTTTTTTTAATTAACCTTAACCCTTGTTCAGAATGCCAGCCCATTGACATCTCTCCAGTCAAATGTTTTACTTTCAAAGTAAAAGATCAAAAAACGTTTCCACCCTTTTTAAACTCTATTTATTAAGAATTTCAGAAACAAATGACATTTCTACATAGCCACCTTCCTTTTTAATGCCGTCAGAAAAAAAATGTTTTTGGTTTAGTGTGTAGCTACCGATGCAGCACTGCTTTCACACCATCATCACATGAAAATCTTCTTTTTAAAGCTTCTCTGAGCTCCAGAAAGGTAGAAATCAGAGCTAAACTCTCAGACACGCTGAGTTACTACTCTTCCAACCAAAAGTGTGAAAACTTTTTGAACGTCACTTGATGAGATTCTTTATTTGTCACATGCGTAGTCATACAAGTACAACACACAGTGGGCTGCCACCAATGAGGGGGACCCAGTGAGCAGTGTGTGGGGGAGCAGTGTGTGGGGGAGCAGTGTGTGGGGGAGCAGTGTGGTGGGGATGGTGCTTTGCTCAAGGGTACCTCAGTGGTGACACTAGCAGTTGGGATTCAGACCCACAACCTTCTGATTCTAGGGCGAACACCCTAACCACAAGGCCACCCAGCTGCCCATTATAATAATAGCAGCAACAATAATATAATAATATTGACATAATCCTCAACACTTTGGTTTACTGATCCTCAGCGATTTAATTTAATAACAGTTGGCTGCAGGTGCCAAGCAACAAAATTGTCCACAATTATTCTAGTGGTTTTCAAATAAAAAAACATTAGTATCAGATTCAGTTGACGTGTGTGTATATTTTACAACTGCTTCAGACATTGCTCAGCGAAGTAGATTTTAGATCTGGAAATGTTTGTTTTTTATGATATGCATTATTGATACCCCTTGTTTTTGACCCATCACTAATGCACTTTGATTTTGTGTTCCTAAGGCGCATGCGGCGACTTGCCAACACTGCCCCCGCCTGGTAAAGAGAGGAAGTTAAGATGCCACCACTCGATAAGCTTAAGACCTCCTGTAGGCTTTGGACCCCCTGTTACTGATGAACTCTGCTCTGGGTTATATTCTCTGGATTGTTGACCTCCACAGCCCCACAACACCTTTTTACACACACACACACACACACACACACACACACAGTAAAGGCAAAAATGCTGCATCTCTCAATTGACATGGCATCAGTTGGACATGTCAGCGCAACTTTGGGGCTACTTTTGTGATCATTATTCAGGTGTAAATTAATTCCTCACTGTAACTGTTACTCTGGTCACTGTAGAGAGACTTTTGTTTAGACATGGTTATGAACTTTGGGATGTAGTCAAACACCTTGCAAAAGAAAGGCCACAAATTTATTGTGCTGCTCTTTTGTCAAAAGGTGCAAAGGCGTACTATGTACTTGACTAAAACTTGCTAATAAACTGGTGATATTTTCGTTTTTCTATACTATATTTATTGCTTTTCATTTTGTATTTGTGTTCAGAGTCTCTGTTTATTCACGTCGCATGCCTTGCTGTTTATATTGACTTCAGTGGGGTTGGGTTATCTTGGTTTTTCGGAAGAGTGAGTCACCAAAATAGATGTCTGCTGAAAACAGCAATTTGGGATTTTTTGTTTTTTGTTTTTTGTTTTTTTTTTTGAGATAAGAGTCTGAGAGAACTATAGAGAATCTTTTTTTTTTTTTTTTTTTCTCTCATATTTTGTTTTCCCCACAGTTTTTGTTGCACAGGCATGAATCATCTGAAGTAATAAGCAGCTTCTTTCACTGTCCTGTTAAAAATCTAATTTCACACCTAGGAGAAACTATCAGTGTCATTTATGTCTTGTTAATTTTCCTAGAGGGCAGCAATTTGGATGTTTTTAATTTACTTGAACATGCCTTTTTTTTTTTACTTTAACCCATATGTTCAGAATGCCAGGCCACTGAAACAAAGGCTTTCTCTCCAGTCAAGCGTTTGACTTTCAAAGGACGCCAGGATACAGTGAGATTTTCCGCTGGCTCTTTTGAACTGTTAGATACTGTATTTTTATGTGAGTGAAAACTGGAAGCAGTTCACTCAAACCCTCAAAAAGCCGTCGCTTACTAGCAGAAACATGAGATTAGATATTCCTTTTAACTCTCTGACAAAATATTACCGCCTGTGTGACTGGTGCCAGTAATGACTGGTAGATATTTAATGTCCCTAAACCCTTTGAGATTTTCTGGCTTTGATTTTAGTTTGATATGAAACAACAGTCTTTATTCCTAGGTACACTAATCAGCCATAACATTAAAACCAACTCTCTAACGTTGTTCGTTTATTTATATCGCATGTTATTATATACAAAAGATCATTCAATGTGCTTTACAGGAGTAGAGTAAAAAATAAAATAATGGAAGAAATAAAAGAAAAGTTAAGTGCAATAGAAGTGCAGATATTTAAAAGAAGTCAGAGGAGAAAAGTGCAGTTTTATCAGTTATTTAAAGCTCCACTTGGTGCAGATCTGATTCTGATGGGTTGGTTGGACAGCATAGTGGATAAACACCATTTCACCAGGTTTAGTTTCAGATCTTTTTTCCACTAGCTGAGCAGCTCCTGCAGATCTGAGAGACCCACCAGGATCATAAACATCACACACATCAGACGGATTTAGGACCCAAAACTTTAAGTGATGTACACGTTGTGTAGGTGTCCCTCCAATTTGTTTTGCTGCAAATTGGGCTGCGTAGTCACAGACAGGTCAGAGTACCCATGCTAATCCCTGTCCACGACCAAATGTGTCTATAGTGGACACAGCCATGGAACTGGACATTTGAGTGCTGCAAGGTGACAAGCTCCGGTCCTGGAGGGTCGATGTCCAGCACAGTCTGATGGTTCTCCTCCTCAAACACATTCACTAAACCTGACAAATAACTGACGAGGAGAACCAGGTGTTTCTGAGCAGGGAAATCACCAGAATGTGCTGAACCACGAACCTCCAGGACTGGAGTTCCACACCTCTGTTCTACATCATATGGAAGGTCAGATGCATGTCTGTGTGGGAAGAATGCGATGTGGAGGCGATGCCCTGCTGGGAAATTCTGGGTCCTGCATTCATGATGATGTTACTCTGACATGAACCACCTAAACGCTGTTACAGATCAAGTTTACTTCTTCATAGTAACAGTGTTCTCTAATGTCAGTCCCTCTTTCAGCAGGATAATGAGTCCTGACACACTGAAAACACTTCAGGAACAGTCTGAGGAACCTGACAGATTTCAATCTGATTGAACATCTCTGGGATGAACTTGTCAGAGTAGTCCAATCCATAGACTCCTGCATTTAGCCCATTCAGCAAGTAAAGCAGGGGTCTGCCGCCAAGGGGGGGGGGGGCGCCCAGGGAGCAGTGTGTGCCTTGTTCAAGGGTAGCTCAGTGGTGGCACTAGCAGTCCTGAGATTCAAACCCACAACCCTCTGATCGCAGGGGCAACTCCCAAACCACCAGGACACCAGCTGCCCCAAAGGGATCCAGTTCCTGACAGTTCATGCTCACAACACCATGTTTATCAGATCTGGTGGACTGTTATTGGTGAGTAGTTTTTTTTCCTCTTTCCACTGAAGCTACACAATATGGACAAAAGTATTTATTTCTTATTTATTTAATTTAGATGGCCCCTTTCTTCCAGTGAAGGACAATCTTAATACTTCAGCAGACCAAGACATTCTGGACACCATGCTTCCAACTCTGTGGACCCAGTTTGGGGAAGATCCTTTTCTGTTCCAGCATGACTGTGTCCCAGTTCACAAAGCGAGCTCCATAAAGACGTGGCTGGAGGAGTTCAGTGT